>JAMYXO010001423.1:0-30112 GCA_033310375.1 Conus canariensis
CAGGGAATGGAGAGGGGAAAAAAAATTTCTGCCCTGAACATTTTTAAATCAAAAATCAGCCCCTTTCCCCTTTAAAATTTAAAATCACATTTCTTTTAAATTTTTGCGGACCTATTTTACAGAAAAGGGTTAGTCACTTCTCTTCTAATTGAACATTGCAAAAATTTGTCTCATCTGAAAGGATCAAAATCCAAAAATTTTAAAAGCAGTCAAAATAAACAGGATCCGGGGAAAAAGGAATTTTAAACAGTCCAAGTTTTTCACTTAGTCATTCCCTTTCTTGCAATCAGACTTTTGGGAAACTCCTGTTAAATTTTCACCCCTTTAACACCTTCGAATAAACACAAAAAAGAATCAGAGAAAAGAAAACCGGCTAAATTTTTCCCGGGCTTTCCATTTTACAAAGCGTTAGGGCGTTTTTTTCCCCCCTTAAAAAAATTCATCTTTTCCCCTCATTCGTTATTTTCAAGCAAAAAAATAAAACAAACGAAGGGTCTGTGATGCCCAAAGGCCCTTTTTGTTTTTTTCCCCCCAAATACGTCACTGGATAAATTCTCCGCAAAATAAAATTTCCCCAAGCAAATATATGAACCCTTTTTCCATAAAAATTTTATTATCTTTTATTATTGTTTTTTTAACATTTTTAAAACATTATTAAATTTTTGGGCCCAGTATTTTTCCCTATCATTATTATTATTATTTCTTGTTGTTGCACTTCTTGTTTTTATTTTTTTTTGGTGATAAATTTCTACTATATTTTTCCCCCAAAACTTCTTAAGCTTAAAAGCGTGAAAATTTTAAACTACGCCTAGGTATAAAAGGGTTTTTGGAAAAATTGCCAGAGGGGATTCTTTTATAACTTTACATCCCAAAAAAAATTTTGCAACAGCCCTTTTTTCCTTTTCCGCCCACGTCGGCAATTTTCTTAGTGCTTTTTTCTGTTTAAAGGGGTATAATTCCCAAAGCTTTTTAAAGGCTTTTCATGGTTAAGGGACTAATTTGAAAACCCAATCACATCAAAAACCCGAATCCCCCACCGATTTTTAAAAATCTGTAACTTCTATTTAAACCAAATCTAAGAAAACCAAACGCAAAAGGAGAAGAGAGAGAGAGAGAGGGGAAAAGAGGGGAGAGGGGAGAGAGAGAAGGGGGGAGGGAGGGAGGGGAGAGAGAGAGAGAAAAAGGGAAGAGAGAGACCTGTGTGTGTGTGTGTGTTGTGTTGTGTGTGTGGTGTGTGTGTGTGTGTGTGAGGGACAGAAAACCTTTTTACTTAGACCCCTATGAAATTAACACCAGAAAGGGGAACAAACATTCAAATTTCCTAAACACACGGGGGCGCGCGCGCGTGCGAAAGGGCAGGGCACACCACACGCACACACCCCCACAAACACACACACACACACACACCCCACGCACGCAAAACCACGCACGTACGCCGCACGCACGCAAAACACACACACACACACACACACGCGCGGCGCGGGGCCCCGGCGCGCGGGGCCACGCATCCCAAGCAAAACGGGGCGCCGCCAACCCCGCCCCGCACGGCAAAACATACACAAGAGAGAGAGAGAGAGAGAGAGAAGAAAGTTTTCTTTAAAACACTGACATCAAATTAGGGGAAGGGCCCGGGCAGGCACTTTAAACAAAAATTTTGGGGAACGTGGTAATAGGGAGTGGGGGGCGTGCCGTTTTGTGTGGGTGTGTGTGTGTGTGTGTGGGTGTGGGTGTGTGTGTGTGTGTGGTGTGGTGTGTGCGGTGTGTTTTTGTGTGTGCGTGCGTGTGTGGTGTGTGTGTTTTGTGGGTTGTGGGTGTGTGTGTTGTGATGAGTGAGAAAAGAGAGAGAGAGAGTATGTGTGTGGTGTGTGTGTGTGTGTGGTTTTTGTGTGTGTGTGGTGTGGGGTTTGTGGGTTTTGGGGGGATCATAATTGGATGTAAATGTTTTTTCCTTGGGTCAGGGGTAAATTTGGGAAAAAAATTGCATCGTATATTCACCTTAAAACCCCTTTCATAAAAGCATATACATTGAATTTTCTGCTTAAATTTGAAAAAGTGAACTTCTAAACATTACGTACACGAAGAGTCCTGCAATACACATTAGCCCACACATAAAAATTTTTAAAAAGCGGATAATGCAGACGTAAAAACCCTTTAAAAAACCTTCTTCAAACAGTATGAGCTCTTTAGAAACAGAAAATTTCGGGAAATCGTTACTTGAGGCACCTCAGAAACAATGTGTGTGAAAGGCAAAATTTTTTTCTGGGCAAAAAACTATTTTCAAGCTTTCGATCATATTTTTTTGAGTTTCTAGACAATTGTCTTGTTTTCATAAAAATATAAATAAACTTTTTTCTTTTTTGGCGCTGACTCCCGGTTAAAAACTAACATCAAAATTCGATTACATTATTATTTCTGCAAAATTCTTTGAAATACAAATCCGAGTTTAAAAGGTGTTTCCCCCTCTGTTCCTGTTTTCAGGAAAAAAAAAACCCCCAAAATATCAAATTAAAAAATTTCATTGCGAAAATGAATAGGAACAGGGTTAAATTTTGCAAAAAAATGGAAAAATTTTATAAGTTTTTTATTGAAACTAAGATTTGTGTGCGGGTCCCTTGCATGCGAACTTTTAAATGTGTGTGTGTGGTTTGAAAAAAAAACCCGACGATTCCTCATTTGGGTAATTTCAAGGAAGCGATTTTAAAAACTTGATTTCGAGCAAAACGTCAGCAAAAATTTCCCAACCGCCCGGTTTTTTTTTTTTTTTTTTTATAAGAAATTTTATCTGTGCTATTGAGTGATTCCAAAGGGTTTCCCTTTTTGGGGGAAATTTTGGGAAATCTGGGGTTTCTCTCCCTCTCCCCTCTCCTCTCTCCTCTCCCCTCTCCCTCTCTCTTCTCTCTCCCCCCTCTCTCTCTTTTCTAGATATTAAATTTTTAAAAAAGGGGACAACGTTTCCAAAACAGTAGGGAAAAAGATTGGTGACACTGACAGTGTAGACATTATTTGAACTTGTTTTTTTAACCATGTATATGTTTGGATGGGTTTTCGCTTTTTAAAATTTTGTAAATTCATTGCTGTTTTTGTAATCTGTTTGTGTAAGTAAGACCCCACTGTCCTTTTTGGGATTTTTTAAATACAGTTCTTTTTTTCATTTTTTCCCCCAAATTTTTTTTTAAATTTCTTCACAAGCGAATAAAAGTTTTTCCCCCCCCCCCCCCCCCAAAGAAATTATTATAGGTATATATATATATATATAAAAAAATAAATAATATATAAATATAATGCTGAACAATTAATTTAGGGGGGAAAAAAGGGGAAGTGCAGGCTAAAAATTTTCTTGGTCATTATAAAAATGACTTCGCAAATTTTTGGGAACTTATAGAAAAAAAAAAATTGAAGATGAAGAAAAGGGGGGAAAAAATATTATAAATAGGGAAAAAACCCCTTCACTAGCTCCCTAGGGAACCACCCGTGATCCCTTCCCTGAAGGCAGAAAATTATTTGTTTTGCCTCCCTCCTGGGGCCTTTCTTTCCGCGGGTTTGGGACCCCACCCAAGGGAGAAAACGGCTGTTTGTGCCCTCCCGCTCCTGGGTGAAATAAGAAAACACCACAGTCCAAAATTTTTGGGGTTTTTCTCACCACCAAGGGTTAAAAAAAGAACCCAAAACAGCACCCCAAAGCGCCAGCGAAGGATAGTAAAATGGAATAAATATATATTTTTATAAAATTATATATATATAATTTTGATCTGGATATAGGACTCCATTTAAAAATTGTGAAAAAAATTCTTCCCTCCTAAATATAAAACCACAAGCTTTAGGGTTAAAGAAGGGGTTTTTTCTTTTTCTAGTCAATCAAGACAAAAAGAGCCATTAAAATTTATTATTGGGGATTTGGGATTAAAATTTTTGCCAGCTCACAAAAGGGAACCCTATATAAAAGAAATGTAAACGGGTTTTGGGCATTTTTAGTGTTAGCATGTCCCCATGTACCTAATTTTGCATCCTACAAAGAGAAAAAGGGGGTCCTGTTGCCCCTTACACCATCCCTTTAAATTTGTTTTATACTCAATTTTTTCATGTTTTTTGTCATATTTCATTCGGGGAAAACCACATTATTTTTTAAAGGGGGCACAAACAAACACCACATTTGCTTTTGCTAAAACACGTCAGCCCGTGCTCACTGAAACAAGAGGGGGCGGTAAGAGAAGAAAAGGGGAAAAAGAAAGGAGGGGAAGAGAGAGAGAGAGAGAAGGGGACTGAGAGAAAAGGGGGGGGGATAAGACAAAAAAATAGAAAGAAAACGACAGGGGCAAACGTTAACATCATCATCATCATCACGCTTTCATTTCCACCGTCTCCATCATTTTTTTCTTGCAAACCGTCGCTTAGCATTTTACCTTGTTAGTATGTAGGCCTATACAAGGTTCGTTTAATGAAACCTGCAATTTACAAAGCTTGGCCATATCGCCCTCTTTTTTTCTTCTAGCATAAAGGGATTGACCCAACACCTCCCCAAACTTTCATAACACTATTTTCTGCTGGAATTGAAATTTTTCTTTATTTTGGGATTTCTAAGATCCCCCTGTAAAAAATTGAAAACTCTTTTTTTACAATCATACCTAAGAATTCTTGCCGACCCCCACCTCTTTTCCTTTCCCCTCCCCCCCTTTCCTTCCCGCCCAAACCCCCCCTTTCCCTTAAAGCTTTTTCCCCCTTGGGTCATCTCCAAACCATTTAAACAACAAGTTTTCCGTGAAAAAAGGTTCTTATGTGTAGTAAAATAGGAACAGCTACGTTTTTTTTTTTTTTTTACTTTAAAAGAGAAACCCTCTAAAAACGACAAACAAAATAACAAAAAGGAAATTTAAATATTGAATAGATTTTTAAAGTGAACAAGAAAATTTGAAAAAAACAGACTGTGACAGGAAAACTGGGGGGAAAAGACAAAAGCACGTTTGGGAAAAATTCCAGAAAAGGCGGGGAAGACATCATCAGTCTTCCCCAACCCCTCCCCCCCCAAAACCCCCGCCCAAATCCCACCCACATTCCCTGCTACCCCCCAGGTTTTTGTCCCCTCCCAGCTCCCCCCCCCCCACCCCCACCCCCCCAAAAAAAAATAATAATAATAAAAATTAAAAAAAAAAATTTAAAATAGTTTAAAAATAAAATAAAAAAAAAAATAAAAAAAAAGCAAAAGAAAAAATAAAAATAGAAACCCCCCCTTCCCCCCCCCCCCCCCCCCCCCCCCCCCCCCCCAAAGTTCCCAAAGGGGAAATTGAAAAGAGGAGAAAAAAAAAACAACAACTGGTATTCGCTTTTAAAATGGAAAGGGGGAAAATATAAGGGGAATGGGGAGGGGGGAAAACCCAATTTTTGTGTGGTGTGGTGTGTGTGTGGGGTGGTGAAGAGAGAGAGAGAGAGAGAAAAGGAGAGAGAGAGAGAGAGAGACAAAAGACAAGACAGAGACAGAGACAGAGGGAGTGCGCGCGTGCGCGTGCCCCGTGCGTGCGTCGTGCGTATGCTTTGTTGGGTATTTGTGTGGGGTGTTTTGTGTGTGTGTGGGTGGGTGGGTGTTTTGTGTGTGATTGCGTGTGTGAAAAGAGAACTATAAAATAGGAAATTCTGGCTCACCCCCCTTTCCCCCCAGCCCCAACCGGTTTAAACCCGGGTTTTTTCCGCTTTTTGCTCCCCCGGGCTTCCCCGAATCCCTTTTTTTATAGTTTTTCTAATAGTAAACATTTTTTAAAAACATCAAAAAGGGTAGGATTATCTGTTTTTAACCTTAATTTAAAAAACTTTTGAGACTTAATTTTTTTTGGGTTTAACCCCTTCGTTTTTCTTAAATCGTCTTCAATAACACTTTTTCACGCATACATTCACCCAAATTGGTCTCTGTTTTTCATGTGGAATAAAACTACAGTTTTTTAAAACGGTTCTCTAAAGTTTTTTTAAAAAACGAGTTATATTTTTGAAAATAAAATCCACCACTTATCCCAGCATGTTTTTCCCCACTGAAACCATTTTTAAAAAGTTTTTTCTTTTTTTGACTAATCCTTTTTTTCCCCAAACCAATCATCTAAAAAAAAATAATGTTGCTTTCTCTAAAAAACATTTTTAAAAAAATGTTCTAAACACTCACCCCAGTTTTTTTGCTAGGGTAAACAAAAAGATTTCATCACCGCCCTTATAAACCTTCTGTCGTGATATGCTTTGTTCCTTTTGGGAGGGGTTGGGAAAAAAAAAATTACTAAAATTATAAAAATTTAAAACTAAAAAACTTTTTGAAATAGGTGGGAGGAAAAATTTTTTTTTTTCCACAACCATTTCCGGTCCACAAAACCAATTGAACAATGGGGGGTTTTTAATCATAAATTTTTAACATCGAAATTGACACCAAAGTCTTTTTGGTTTCCATATTTTTAAAATAACAGAATTTAATTTACACCATTAGTTTTTGGGTTACCCTACTATCCGTAAAAAATTTGATAAAGGTACAATAAAATCTTAAAAGGGCCAAAATGTTTTCCGATTCCCCCAAACCCTCAGTTTTGCCCAGTTTGGGTTTCCCTATTAAGACTAACATTGTTTTTTTTTTTGCTTTTTGTTACGACCTTAAAATTTTAAACCATCGTGACGAACCACAAAAAGTAATTTTAAGATTGTCAACGTCAAAAGTTTTGCCAGCAAAATAAAAATTCCTTCCATAAGGTTGTCACTGAAAACCCCACCCCAAATTCCTCCCCACATTTTTTAAGACAAAAAATTTAAAATAAAAATTGTAAACCCGTGTCTCCTAAAAAGTGCTTGGAAAGAACTGAAATTTTTTGAAGAAAGCTTCCTTCAAAACTAGATTCTTTTCCTGTGGAGGATGACTGTTTGCTCCCAAATTTCTTATTTCGATCTTTTTTCGACTTTTTCCCCCTCTGGCATAAAATTACATTTAAAGGGGCCAGATTTCAATGTTTTTTTCTGAAATTTTTTTAAAGGGGGCGAAAAATGTAAATGGGCTTACAAAATTAAAATTTTTTTGCCCCAATTCAAAATAGTTCTAAGTGCCATTTGTTGTCATTTTTCGAACTTTTTTATTTTCATACGCCTGAATTATTTGCTTCTAGATTGGGGAATTGTTCTATTTTTGGGAAACCCCTTTTTTTTGTCGTAAACCTCTTTGCGCTTATAATAACCATCTTTAGTGAAATAAAAACCCAACAAATTCCAACCCTCACCGTTCTTTAAAAGGCCCCTCAACGTCTGCAAGGCCCCTTTTAATTTTTAAAGTTACACCCCCTCTGGGGGGGGGGGGGGCGCTAATGTAACCCCTATTCTTCTGGTCCACGTGACTTTTTTTAAAAACCCAACGTATTATTTTTTTTTCTAAAACAATGTGCATTTTTATCACATTTCACACTTTCCCTTTTTTTTCTGTAACTTTAAATTAAATGATCTGACCCTCCCACAAAAAAAATTTTTTTTAAACTGTAAATTGGGGAATTTTGTAAAAATTTCATAATCGCAATATGCAGTTTTCCCCCTGATGGAAAGCCCTTAAAACATTTTGGGGGGTTTTCCATCTTATAATTTTTTTCATCGTGCTCAGCTCGCCCCAAATAAACAAAAAAAGAAAGAATGTAATGGGCAAGATCGAGGGGATATTCCCCCCTCATAATATTTTTGGGTCTGGTGTAACTATAAATTCATGACTAAATTGATCGATTTTTCCAGTTCAAACCTAACTTTTTTAGTTTTACTCTACATCAAAAAGGTAACTTACCTTTTTTTCTTCAGGTTTGAATGTCAACATTATTTTAAAATTTTTGCATTTTTAAAGGGTTTGAGGGGTAATGTCGAATTTAAACTCTTTTGCTTTTTTCAGCGAGCAAAACCCGTTAAAAACCATCAGGAAGGGTTTTAACTGGCAAACTAATTTTAAATATATTACAATTTTTAAAGAATTTTATTTTTGGGTTCTTGGATTTACTTAAAATTAAACCAAAACGACTTTTTTAAAAAATTTTTCATGGGTCAACCCTTGGGTTTTTCCGCATTCATTTTCAATGCAATTTTCCCTAAAAACAAAAGGACTGTTTTGGTTGTTATTTTTTCCCAAACTTTTTTTAAAACAAATTTAAAAGAGTGCTTTTCAAATAAAAAAAAAGGAAAAATTTATTCTGTTGGGCCGCACTAAAAATTTTAAAAAATAAAAAACTGACACCCTTGACATTTCTGTGACTCGCCCTGACGCCTTTCAAGAAAAGGGTTAGTACCCCATTAAACAGATATTTTAACCCCCCTTTAAAAAAAAGACACATCCCGAAAGTGGGGGTTCAGTCATCCAGCAGTTTTATCAAAACCCTTTTTAAAACCCTTTGCTGTTTTTTTGCGCATCAACTGGGTGTGGAGTATCGTATGCTGATTTTTAAAAATTCATCCTAAACCCTTTTGGGTGAGGTCATGATAGATTTCTTTTTTATTTACACCTTCAACGTTTTTTTATCTAAACCTGCAAGCACCTTTTCCAAATGACAAAACTTTTTAAATCCTTTCACCCAACAAATAGATTACAAGGTTTTTTGAAAGGATCGTAACGAATTTGATATTGCCCCAAAAAGGCAGATTTTAAAGACAAAAGTTGATTTTAAATCAGGGTTTTGGGAAAACCCTTTTTTTTGGGGGGCGTGCACAAAAAGGGTATACCATAAATTGGGAAAATCCTCCTTAAAACTTTTTTTCCCTTTTTCAGGCAAAACCCTTTTTAAAGTCGGGCCCATAGAGCAAGAGCATAAACAGCAGGGGAAAAAACTTTTTTTTTTTGGATACTTCAAGGGCCAAACAAAGAGCGGGAAAGAACGAATAAACGACCTTTTCTTTACTTATTTTTTGGTGTTTGCTAGGTTCGCAAGCACAAACGGGGATCAAACAAATTTTAAACCTTCTACTGGCTTTGACCCCCCAAAAACAGTATTTAGAAAAATTTTAGAGGATTCTTTTAATTTTCTGCAATTGTTTTGCCTTCAAGAAATTTAAAAGGAAACCAAAATGTTTTGCAATACGCAAGATCGAAAGTAGACTTTGCTGTTGGCACTGGTTTTTTTACATGCTCCCTTTCTGACCTCAACTTCAGATGGGAAAACAATAATAAACTAAAAAAAATTTAAAATCCTTGGGGCTGGAAAAAGAAGAGAATTTCGGGAAAAACGCCCAAAAAATTCGAGCCAGTACAAACAATAAACAAACAACCCCCCCTCAAAACCCCCCCCAAACCCCCTAAAAAACCCCCCCCCCAAACCAACCCCCCCCAGGGTGAATAAAAGCGACCCCCATAAATTGAAAAGACGGAAAACTTGTTATTGGATTAACTGCCCTAGGTTTAAATTTGGTCTTTTTTCTTACTATAAAAGTAACCCAACATTAAAAACACAAATCCCCCATAATTTCTGGGCCCAAAAAACCCCCCCCCAACTACTTTACTTTGGGCAGACAAAAGCCGCAAAAACATCCCTCCTTTTTAAAAACCCAGAAAAAGAGTCTATTTGCCTTACTGGCAAATTTTTTTTTAAATAAATTTTGCAAGATGATCAATTTGTTTTTTTACCCAGGTTTTTAAAATCAGGGGAGGAAATGGGGCCCCTGGTGGCACTGCTCCCCCAAACCCCCGCCCCGCCTGTAATACCCAAACACCATTGAAATTATTGCAAATAAAAAGGGCTGTTTTTAAACGCTCGCAAATGTGCCCACCTTGTCTCAAAACAGTGTTTTTTTATTCTTCCGGCTAACGTGGTTTTTTCATTTTAAAATTTTCCTTTGGATATTTTCCTCTTTTTTCGGGCCACTTGATTTCGTAATTTTCTGGGTTATTAAAAAACCCTTCTATCTTGCGATCTCCTTGTTCAAGATCTTTTAGCTTTGTTTTATTCTTTTTTTTAAAAAAACCAGGCCCTAATTTGGGGTCATCACCCTCAACTAGTTTTTTTTTTTTTCTTTTTTTATAGCTCATCTAGTTCACCCATTTTTTGGGCAAAATTTTGTTTGTTAATTCGCCTCTAAATTGCTTTTAAAAGAAAGATGGGGGGCCTTTAAATTTCTCTCATATAGCGGCGGATCGTGAAAAATTTTTTAATACGGGTTTCCCTTTTTAAAAACGGGTTTTCTATTATTTTTCTGTTTTTGGGCTTTAAACCCTTTAAGGGGTATTTTTGTTTTTGGGTTTTATCTGTGGGGAGTTCTTGTAGGGGTTGTTTTTGAAGTTTAGCAACTGCCTCACTGCCCAAAATTTTCGCGGTTTAGCAATCCCAAAGGGCGTTTTTTTGGATCGTCACACTGACCCTTTGGTCTAATTGTACTCTTAGCAAAAAACTTTAATGGGCCGGGTTTTTAGTTTTTAAGCGAACTTTTTGCCCTTGCTCTTTTTCCCAAACAAAGGGTCACTTTTGTTTAAAAAAACCCCCCCAGTAGGGTCTAAAAATTTTGGGGAGGTTTTTGGGCAAAACTTTGATAAAATGATTTGCCCTTTATTTTCTTTTAAATTTTTAAACGCCGAAATTTTTTTTAAAAGGGAAATTGTAAAAGGCGTCTTTTCACTCATGTCTCTCCAGGTAAAAAACATCAAATCTTTTTCCTGCCATTTTTTTAAAAAATTAATTTTTTAAATTTTTTTTTATAAAAAAATTGTAAACAACCCATAGGGCCCGATTTTTGACCCCCATAGAAGACGAAAAAAGCCCTTTGGCTTTGAAGGGAAAAAAACCCAGAATATTTTTGTTCCAAATAACCCCAACTACTATTGATTCAAAACAAATTCAACTTTTTAAAATTTCCAAACCTAGGAGCAGTTTAAGTGATTGTCCGGGGATCTGCACGGTTTAAACTTTCAAATAAACTCGAATCAGCAAACAGCCAAACGGGACAGTTGTACAAATTTGGACGGGAAATTTTTTTAAAAAAATTTTTCTATAAAACTTGGGGGGCCAGAAAAAATTTTCTTTACACAATGCAGACAATTCAAATCTATTCTGTTTCTATGGCTAACCGCGAATAAAAGGGGCCGTTTCTTGCTTTCAAGGAATCGAAAAAAAAAGAAGAAACAAAAACACAGAAAGAGGGGCCAAAGATGCTAAAGCCGGCAACAACTATAAAGCGGTAATTTTTGGGCTTATGGAAATCGCTTTTCCCCCCCCTTTAAAATTTTTTGATTGTTAAAAAGCGCATGCCCCTTTACTTTCAAGGAGCATTAAAAGACAGTTTTGCAAAAAAAAACCCAATTTTTTAAAATGAATAAAAAGGGTTTTCATTAATCGCGGGCCCCACGTTTCCCGGGTACAGCATTTTCGCCTTTTTTTTTAAGTTTGAATTTTTAGCAACCCAAACTTAGCAAGGCTGATTAAAGCAACAATATCAGCAAATTAGAAATAAAATTACGAAAGAGTGTTTTCAGCATCCTAAATATCCTAAAACCCGGGAAAACCACTATAGGGCTTTTTAAATTTTTAAAAGTGCCGCAGCAAAAACCCTTTAAAAGGGTATTTTTTGCTGTGGGGAAAAATGAAAAAACCATTCAAAAGACAAATTTAAAAGTTTATCAATCCTAAAATAACAAAAAGTACAATGTTCAATTGGGGGTAGTCCCAAAACCAATTAAACCCCGGAAAGGCGGGTTTAAAACCCTTTAAAATCATAAATTTTTGATGAAATAAGAAAATTTTTTGGAGGCGGGAGGTCTAGAAGCCCCAAACAGTAGACCTTGTGCCCTAAAGATCTAAAACCCTTCACAGTGTTTAGATTTTTGAGGAAAAATTTAACAACGAAATAGGGTTTTAAAAGGGAAATTGACCAAGGGTCAACAAAAGGGAAATCATTTGCATGGGATGGGAAAACCCTTTTTAAAACTTTAATAAACATTAAAATTTGAAAAGAAAAAGAGAGTGAAAAACCCATTTAATGTACATTTTTTTTTTAATTTAAGATGCGCACTGAATATTCAAGAAAACAAAATTGAAAGATATCCAAAAACAAAATTATTTTTTTTTTTAAAAAAAAAGCCCTTTACGTTTTTAAACCAAAAAGTCCCCAAAAGAAAAAACTCTGGCGTAGACAAAAAAAACTTTCAAAATTAAAAAACATTACACAAATTTCAAACCCAACTAGAGCAGGACCTTTCAAAATACAGCAAAACCAAACGAAGGTACCCGGGGCTGCCCAAAAAAATCCCGTTACAAAATTTTTTAATATTTGGAGCACCCCGGTTGTGCTTTAAAACAGCAGGAACAATTGTGGGTTCCCCTTAGCAACGGGGCGTATTGCACCGGTAGCTATACCTCTAGGGGTGGGGGCTTTAACTCTTGGCCGTGTTCTTTGGGCGTAAGTGCGTCAGCAAAAAAAAAAAGCTAAACCCCAAAACTCCCCCAGTTTATTTTCAACTAAAAACCACAAATTTATTTTTCCCTTCAAACGATAATTGATAAAGCCCTTGCTGACTCAAACATCCCCGGATGAAAAAATTTAGTCGCCTACATGCTTTTTTTTGGAGGACTACAAAAAAAAAAAGTTTGACCCTCAAAAAAATCCCAAGGGCAATTTTTTCTCAAAAACCGGGACCCCGACCAAAATAAAAAAGGGAAATTTTTTAAAAAAAAGAAAACGAAAAAATTTAAACTTTTTTCTAAAAAAGCTCACTTTAAACCCAACCCCCAAAGGGCTTTTAAATTTTTTTAAATTTTTATGAGCCCAAGCAAAAAAAACCCGTTGAAAATTTGATTCTTTTTAAGTATTTTTTTTTAATTTAAATAAATATTTGAGTTAGAAAAGAAACCCCGCATGGATAAGATATATAAAGGGTTCAGATGAATTTTTTAACCCAATGCTCGAGAAGAGCTTTGTCAAAATTTTAAATGAGGCCCTTTTTAAAGAATTTATTAAACCAACAAACTGCAAGCAAGCGTTTGTACATCCCTTTTCCCCAATTTCCAAGTAAACTAACTTTTAAACCCCCATTTAAAAGTAAGGGTAGTTGTTTTAATCGACTTATAACAAAAAACGAAGAAAATTTTAGAATGGGGGTCTCAACTAAACAGCAGACTTTTCTTTTTTAAAATTACTTAACACCCGGGGGGGCAGATAAAACTTTTTAAACACAGTTTTAAAGAAGCCTCGAAGCAGCTAAAATGAGAGGCTCTGGTTGGTCAGAGGGAAGTCCTGGGAACAATCAAATTAGACGGGCTAAGTATGAGCCAAATTGAAGGAAAGGTCTCCCTTTCCAAGCCTCCAACATTATTTTGAAAAAGAAAGCATTCTGAACATAAAAAATTTACAGACAACAAATTTTAAAGGGTGGTGCGTTCTTGCTAGGCTGCATCACTTTTCCCAAAAAAAAGCAGAGAGAGTATCTAACTATTTACATTTGGGCCAAATTAAACTTAATTTTTAAGGGCCCTTTAAATTTCCTAGGGCTGTTAACAAAATTGACATTTAGAAAAACAAAATCCACCAATAACTTTTTAAGAAAAACACATGGTCGAAAAACCCAAACCCTTTCTCCCAAATTAAAAACAAAGAACAGTCCAACAATGGGCAAACCCAAACCCAAAAAACCCTGAGACTTTACTCCAAAAGCAAACCCTTAAGGGGTTAAACCTACACTCCTAATACCACAATGGGGGTAGAAAAACTAGTGCATACAAAAAAACAACATAGCAAACAAAAATTTTTGTAGAAAATGTTTAACAAAAATTTCCCCGCCGTTCAAGCTGCGAGTGAACATGAAAAACATTGTTTTAAGCCCCAGTTACGGGGAAATAAAAGGAACTAATTATGCCAAGAAAAAGGCAGTAAGGTTAGTTTTAAAAAATTAAAAAAAAACTCCAAAAGGCTCCAAAACGTTTTTTTACGCAGATTTTGAACCCTTTATTTTTCCCTTTAAAGGGGGGGCCCAAACCCAAAAACATTTACCAAAAACTTTTAAATAAAAACCACCAATTTGTTCTTTTGGTTTTTAAAAGTTTCAGGTCGGTTTGGCTTTCCAATCAAAGCCAAAATTTTAAAACAGGGGACCACATGCAAGAAAAACATTTTAAAACGCATGCAAAAGTTCGTAATGTCTGTTCTAATAATCAAGTCCTATCCATTTTAAGAGACCCCTGAAGATAAAAAAATCCTATGACTCACTACTCACGTTGGTTTTTGTGGTTTAAAAGGCTAAAAACCTGAAATTTTAAAAACAGAAAGAGACCATAAACCCAATTAGGGGGAAATTTTAAAGAGGGCCGCATAACAATTGAAATTTCTTCAACTAAAGTTTGATCCTAGGACTTGGAGATTTTCCTAAAATTTCTTTCACAACTTGCGAGGTTACAAACCTCTCACCTTAAAAATTTGCAAGCTTAACAAAGCCCCTTTAGGGTGTCATGCATTCAAAAAGTCATCAGAAAAGTACATGTGTTTCACTTTAAAAAAATTTATCTTTTTATACTCTAAGCAACCCTGATTGGGGGGTTTTTGAGTCCTGGCAGGGTCCTTAAAGTTTCCGCCCCAATTAAAAGAAGAATATTTTTTACCCAACTCATGTTAGAAAGGGCGTTTTCCCTTAAAAGTACATTTAACAGTTTTGGGGAAAAGGGTTTTATAACCCAGCCCTTCCCAAACCCAAAGGCCCCGTTTTTTATAGTCCTTAGGAAAAGGGCATCAGTGATTCTGAAATTTTTCTTTTGCTCAAGATGCGTGGAAAAAGTTAAAAGTGTAAAACGATTTGGGGGAAATATCCCTGATTTCCCATTTAAAGGCGGATACCTGTTTGTTGGCGGACTCTTTGGGAAAAATTTTAGGAAGACCTGCCCTGAAAAATTACAGCCTGGGTCCTGCGCTTATATTTTTGCGCCCGGGATGAGCGGGAAACCTTTTTAAAATTTTCTGAGTACAAATTGGGTTTATTGTCTGACCTGCCAATGCTTCAGGGTGATTGAAAACGGATTTTTGTGGGGGAATCAGTAAAGGCCGGGCCCCTCCATTAAAGTAAAGCAAACAACAAAAACTTGGGGCGACAAAGATCCAAGTAAAAGGCTAACTAAAACCCCATGTAATTTTTAAAGCAAATAATTTTGTATGGATGGGCAATGGCGCAATCACTTTTCCCTTTTTCAACTTTAAAATTACACTGTAAAAAGACATTCAAAAGTTTTTTTTAAAAGGCTACCTACCTAGAAGCTGATCGTAAAAAGGTTTTCATTCTAGAAGTTGTTTAGAATTTTAAAAACATGAACTTTAATTTAAATTTCCATAAGACAAACCCTTAGCGGGAGAAAGTCCCAAAATTGGGCAATGACAGAAACCCCCTAAAATTGTGCCTAATCTTCGTGACAAAAAAAAAAAATGTCTTCCTTACAGACTTTTTCAATTTTATTTAAGAAAATGGTTTTAAAATTGACAGCTGTTTCCCTCGTATAATTCTTTTGGGTCAAGAACGTTCATGAAACCATACATCATGAAGAACACTGATCCAGAACTAAAATTTCCCCAAAATTTCTTTAGGGAAAAAAACTTTTTCAAGTTGATAACAACAGGGGTTTTTGGAAAACCCATGGGGAAAAACCGCACAAGCGTAAAGAAATTTTGATGGGGCACCAGAGAAAAAGTTGCAAATTTTGTTGACTTTTAAAAAACCCAATTTTAACAGGACTTCAAAAAAAATTCAAAGATCACTTTTTGGGGATAATGAGGGAAAAAAAAAAAATTTAAAAATTTGGGGCCCAAACCCGTTTTTTTTTGGGTTTTTCTGTTTTAGAGCGTTTGGGAAACTTTTGGAAAGTTAAAAAATTTCTTTTTGAAATACTTTAAACCCTTTTATCCTGATCCAAAAGTTTTTGTACACAGATACAGATTCATTTGGGAAACGACAAACCCCACCTTTAAAATTTTTACAAAAAACTGGAAAATTTGAAAGTACAAAAGAGCATGCTGGGGTGGTACACACATCTTTACCCAAAAGATTCAAACCCTTTTCATTTCCCAAATGTTTTAAAAAGAAAAGGGTTTTTTTGGTAAGATGAAGGGGTAATTATCTGAGGGGGGGATCAAAGGGGTTTTTTTTTTTTTTGAGGTCGAAAAATTTTACAGTCTTTCAAGCCAAAAAAAAATTGTTTTAAAAAAACAAAGGGAAAACTCGTAGTGTTGTGAATCAACCCAAAACCCTTTACCAACCCATAAAAAAGCATTGTTGACAATAAAACTTTTCATCAAGACAACGTAAAACTACGGAAAATTTAAACTACTGAGACAACAAAAACTGTTTGTAACAAAGAAGTCATTAAAGAACAAAAAACAAAAAGGGGTTTTTTTAACCAGAGTTTTTCAAAATTCAATCGGGCATTGGTAGAAAAAGTAAATAAAATTTTTTTGGGTTTTTATTTTTCAGCAAACCCCCACGTTCCCAAAAAAAACATCATCTAATTTAAACCCAAAATTTAAAAATTTTTTAATTTTGCTAGATGGCTTTAAATTTTTTTTTCATTTCACAATATTCTGTTTCCCTAAATCAAAAAACAAAATAAAAAACTTTTGGGGGTTTAAAAAAGGGGAAATTTTCGGGGAATTTTTCTAGCCTGGGAAATTTTCAAACACTCCCAAAAACTTTTTTTAATGATATAAATGATACCAAAATAAACTTTCAATTAAATTTTTAAAGGGCTTTTCCTTTGCCATTTCGCATTTCCCTTTTGCGTTGCCATTTTAAAACCCCAAAAAAAATTTGGGAGAAATTTAAAAAATTCGTTAAGCTTTAAATAAATCATCACCCCCCAAATTTAACCAAATTATTATCCCTTTACTGCTAAACGCTCGAATTTTTTAAAATTTTTCTTGCCCCAAACAAAATTTGAGGTTTTTTTCTAGCAAGGCATAATCAAACTTCTTTTAAAAATTAGTCTAATTTTGCCCCCCAAGGAAAATTTTAAAACCCAAAAAAATTTTTGCATTATTTTTTTAAAGGAAATCTTTCCTTTTACCATTCTTGCTTTTCCCGTGCCATTTTACGTAAGGGTTCTTCCTTTTCCATTCTTTCCGCCATTTTAATTTTTAAAATTTAAAAAAAAATTTAAACGACTGGAACTGTTTTCCCGGAGGGATTAACTCAGTTCTTCCTTCACAAAAGAAACTTTTTGGGGGGGTGGGCGTTTTGGGTTTTGTCAGTTTTTTCGTAAAAAAATTCACGGGCGGATTCTTTTCCCCAATTTTTTTTATCTCATATGGATCAACCTCCAAACGGGGCTGTTGCCCTGAGGGGGGTGGCCCCCCTTTCCGGCTTTTTCCCCGGGGAATAAAAGGAAACTCCCCTTTTAAACCAAAAAGGTAATAGTTTGCTTGATGAAAAACTCTCCTTCAACAACATTTTTGTTTTTTTTCTGATTTTCTTGTAAATGGTTTTTAGACCTTTAAATTTTTTCCCTTTTTCATTTTCGCGCAAAACTGAGGGCAGCCTTTTTAACCCATTCTGGTTGCGAGAATTGTCCCAAACAACTCTCTGTTGTACTGGGGGGGAGAAAAGTCTTTTTAGATAACGTTTGTTAAAGGTTTTTTAACCAAACCCCGTGATCTGTGGGAAATCCCCGGGAAAAACCCTCTTTTAATGGTAACTCTAAGTTTTTAAAAACAATAATTTTATTCACTTGCCCCTTTTAAAATTTTTTCCCATCCAAAACGTGAAATCATGCGGGATAAGTTTAAAAGGGGCCTCGTTGATAAATCAGGGGTATAGTGACAGCAACGCAGAAGCACTCTTTTTTTTGTTAATGGTTCCCCCATTTTTTAAACTTAAGCTATGTCAATGACTGTAAGTGGGGTCTTAAATCTTTTTCGTCTTTTCGTATCATGGGGGAAATATAGAAGATCCCCTTTTTATTGGGGGTCCCTTCGGGATTGTTTTTTGACAAAATGGGGGTCTTTTTATTCTTTAGGGGGCCCGGTAAATAAATTTGCCAAAACGCTTGTTTAAATAACCATTCTTTTTTCTGTTTGTTCACTTTACTTCCCCCCTTTCTTGGGTAAGCTTTTTAATTTTCTGTTATTCCCTTCCCAAAATCCTTTTGGGGAAAAACGATCTTGTTCATTTTTTATTCGCCAAAACTTTTGGGGCCCAAAAAAATTTCACAGCGGGGCCCTGCCAAAGACAAAAAAACAATATTTCTTGCATCTTTTGTTTTTAATGGTTTATAAAAATCGCTAAAAAATTTTTTTTGGGGGCAATGTTTCAACTTGTTTGCCTTTTACTAAAAATATTCTTTTTATTGCCTGGTCCCAAAATCTTTAAATGGTTTGCTCATGTCCCTGTTTTTTAAGGGCTGTCGTTAATAAAATCAAAATGCTCCATTCCTTTTCTTTTCATAGGTGTCTTTTGCAGCAGCTAGTTGCTCCAAAACTCTGTTTTGTCTTTTTCCCCCTCATTGTTTTTTTTGTATTTTCTAAAGCGTAATTTTCTTTCCGGGTAAAAGCCAAACGCATTAAACCCCAGCGCCACCAATTTATCATTTCGAAATGAACCATTTTTTTTAAATGGATTTTTTTTAAATTTTACCCTATTTATACTGTCTGGAATTATTCCTTGCCTTTTAAATAGAAAATCTTTCCCTACAAATGAAGCGGGAAAAACAGAATCAGCTTTGCTGGGTCTTCCAAAATTTTAGTTTGCCAAAATCTGCTGGTTTTTTAATTTTTAAAAGGCTTTTAAAACCCGCATTGTGTATTTCCCACAAATTAGGCCCCCCAAAAACACGAATGGTAAAAAAAGGTTAGTAAAAAGTTTTTTTCCCGGGGCCATTTTTAAAAAATAAAATAATTTTTTATTTATTAATAAAACATGAACTGGGGATATTTACTTCCCGGGAAATTTCAAATGGGTCAAAGTTGAACCAAGCTTTTTAAGCGCAAAAGGAAAGGCATTCTTTGGGGGGCGGTGGGAAAAAAAAACAAACCTTTTGGGAAAAGAAATTAGCATAAAAAAGATTCAACAAAATTTTCGCCGCAAGACAAATTTTAAAAAATAAACACAAAAAAGGTAAAAAAGCGCCCAAATTTGGGGGGGGGGGGGGGGGGGGCAAGAATGGAAAAAATGTTGGGGAAAAAGGTTTTTTATTTGTACACTAAACTTTTTTAGTAAAATTTTCTCCCATTGATTTTTGAACAAGATTTTTTGTATGATTTTTAAAGCAGGATCCAGTTTTAAAAAAAGTCATTAAGTCTCTAGGGTGGGATTAATTTAAAAGGAAATTTTGGGAAAATTGTTATCGCCATTAATCATGGGAAATTTAAATTTTTTTTAATCATAAAATTTTTTTTCCCCTTTAAAAGAAACCCAGCCAAAAAACACAAAAACAGAAAAAAATTTAATTTAGGGGGAGAAAGTGACCAGTAAAAAAACCTCCTCATCCTGGGCGTGTTTCAGCAGGAAAAAAAAAAAGCAAAGTGGGAACAAACCCAAAAAAAATTTTAAAGTTCCGACACAGAAATAACCAAAAATGAAAACATAACATCGCCAAAGCCAAAAAGTTTTTTTTCAAAGGCCCCGCGTAAAAACACAAGTTGATTCAAAACCTACAACAACACCAAATCCCTCATGGAAAATTGAATTTAAAAAAATTTTTCCATTTTTGGGGTCATGGGTGCTGGGGGTGGGTTTTTTACGGTTTTTAAAATATATAAACAACGGCCCGCCAAAAAACCCCCGCAGTCCAAAAAAACTCAGCCAAAAAATACAGAAACCGGGAAAAAAAAAGCATGGGCCCGAAAATGCCAACAACAAAAAAACCTTTTTTAAACCATTTTATTCAATAATTGTTAAAAAAACTTAATAAAAAATTTTTTTAAATGAAATGAATAAGGAAAATTGATAAAAGACTTTAAAACGGCTTGATAAAAACCCTTTAAAGAAAAGGACTTGATAAAACTTTAAAGACGACTTATGACGACTTTTTTAAAAACTTGAATAATAAATTGAATAAGTACTTTTAATAAAACTTTTTAAGAACTTTATGATGACCTTGTTAAAAACTTGATGTTACTTGTTAAGGGAAATTGAAAAAAAAAACATGTTAAGAAATTGAATAAAACGTGATCCGACTTGAAAAAGAACCTAGAAAAGACTTAAAGAAAGATTTTTTTTTCACAATTAATTGTTTCATTCTTTTCCGGGGGGACAACTCCCCTTTTGCCTTTTTTGGGATTTTCTAGGGGCAGACATGTCCGGCCACGGGGTTACTCAACTGCAAATTTCCGAGTCGAAACTCGCACGTTTCCGGGTTTTTGTCCAAATTTTCACCCAAAAGGGGGCCCGGGGCCCCCACGCGGGAATTTTAAAATTTTTTAAAGGCGCGTTTAGGAAAAAGGCGTTTGGCCCTCAATTTTTAAAAAATTAGGCGGGTTTAAAATTTTTAAACAAACAAAAAACATGTTTCTTACCTTCCCCCAAACACAAGGACTAGAAAATCACTGAATTGTAACCCGTGACGACATTTCCGCCCACAACCCTTTTTTGTTAGCCAAATGAACCTACGCTTTTCATTTGCGGGGTGGGAGTGCAATCGTGTTTTCCCGTTAGAAAGTGTTGTGTTAAATTTTGCAAGACAGAACCCCCTAATTAGAGATAAACTTTTTGAATCACAAAAACCCTTTTCATCAAGGAATTTCTAGATTACTCAAGAACCAAAAAAAGGGGAAATAAAAGGGTTATAACCAAAATATTGGGAAAAATCACCTTCCTTTTTCCCCTAAACCCGAGGGTGATATCTTTTGATTGCTGAGGAAACCCTTCCCGGCCCTGAACGGTACTAAATTTTTTGAATCCTATCTTCCCGGGGCCCGGCTTTTCTGGAAGACCCAAAAGTTTTACGCGTGAAAGGGACTTTTTTTTTAAATCCAAAAATTTTTAAGAATTTCGGGGCGGCCCTTTTTTCTGGGAAAATAAAGAAAAGGTTTTTCCCACTGTTTTGGGCACCTTTCATTGAAGTCTACTCCATGCTTTGCACTTCCCCAATTCCCGGCCCCCGGGGCCCCGGGGGGTACTTTATACAATTGTCTTGTTTTTTGAATCAAGCCCTTTTTTAAAAATTTCAATTGGTGGCTGCTTAGAATAATCTTCAACAACGTCCACGATTCAAAGCTTTTGGGAACACACATCCCACCCCTTTAGACACTCCCCAATTTAGATAGCTTTCAATTTGCCAGCATTCCTCACAATAGAATGAAATCCCAAATTTGGGTTTTCAAATAAACCCCCCCTAAAATAAAGGCATGGTTTAAACCCAAATCCCCATTGTTTTTTTGTTTTCTTCTTTAAAGGGGCCAGGACAGAGAACTAAAAAAACAGATAATCCTACCATTATGTATGTTTGTAAAGGGGTTTTTAAATATTAGAGAACATAAAAAAGGCATTCTGGGTAAGCCGGCGGAGGGAACAGCGGGAAAACCGGGGTTTTGGGCCGGGTTTGGGGCTGGCCCGGGGGTGGGGAGCCAGAATTCCTATTTTTAATTTTTTCTCTGAAGAAAAAAGAAGGGGGAGAGAACAAGAAAAGGGGAGAAGAGAGAAGAGAGAGAGACCACACACCCCACACACACACACAAGAGAGAGAGAGAGAGAGAGAGAAAAGACCGTCAGACAGGGCAGACAGACAGACAGAAAGACAGAACAGACAGAGACAAGAGAGACAGAGACAGAGAAGGAGAGGAAAGAGAGACAGAGATGCGTCTGCAGGTGTGCGTGTGATGAAGAAAGAGTAGAGAGAAAAGAGAGAGAGAGAAGGAGAAAAAAGTTTTGTGTGGTGTGTGTGAAAGAGAGAGAGAGAGAAGAGAGAGAGAGAAGAGAGAGAGAGAGAGAGAAAGGGGGGGGGGTGGAGGGGGGGAGGGGGGGCGGACAGGGAAAAAGGGGGAGCAAGAGGGGGACCTACAACAAAAAGAGCTTTTGAGCGGGGGAGTGAAAAGGGGGAAGGGGGAAACAGAATTTCGGGTTTTCAAGAAAAAATTTTAGGCGGAAAACCCCTTTCCCCAAAACCTCCCCTCCCCCTCTCCCTCCGTCCGCAACGCCCGAATTTCCCAAAAACCCAAATTTTAAATTTTTTTTCAAGAAAACTCTCACTATCAAGGAAATGGGGTGAGGGCTGGGGTGTTTTTTCATGTTGTTTTTTTTCCCCCGGCCCAAAAGGGGACAAAGTAAGCCCTCCCTCAGGACCAAAAAAAGATAAAAAAAAACCCGGGAAAATTTTGTATGGGACAGAGCTTGGGGTGAACTACGCGGGGAAAAGAACAACAAATCACAGCACAATAAAACACACACCACTCACACACACACACACACACAAAAACACACCGGGGACACACACACGCACACACCACACAAAAGCACGCAAGCACGCACGCACACACCACATACAAACATATCCGGGGCGCGGGGCGGGAAAACAACACACACACACACACACACACACACACACACACACACACACACACAAACCACAGATAGTTTTTTACAAACCATACTAAGGTTACATAATGGGTTTTTGGGTGAGCGAAAGAATTTTAAAAAAATAAATAGAGGACGGTTTATGAAATGAAATAAAACTAATGTAACCCCCACCCACCCACCCCCCCCACCCACCCACAAACCCCAAAACAACCCCCACCGTTTTTTTTTTTTTTAAATCTTTAATTTTTATAATTTGGGAAAAAAAAGGGAAATTTTTTTAACGCTATCTGTCAGCGGCTGCAACCCCACAGAATAAATAAAAAAATTTTCAAAAACCGGGGGCAATTCTTTCTTTTTTTTGCAGCAAAAGCGCTGGTTTGCGACAAGGGACAGCTGGGGTTCATTTTAACCGGGCTCATTCCCATTAAAAGCAGGGAAAGGGGGTTTAAATGTCGTTGCTGTGCGCTGGAATTTTGTTTAAAAAAGGGGGGGATTGGGGAAGGGGAAGGGGGGGGGGGTTGAAAAAAAAGGGGGGGGGGAGGGGAAAGGGGGTTTTTCCCGGTCTTTTTTTTTAAGTGTCTTTTTGCAATGGGCCCATCTGAACCCGGAAACGTCATCAAACCGGAGAAAACGGATCAAACCCCCCTTTGAATTTGAAATTAAAGCTCTATGAATGGTTACTATACCACAAACCCCCATCAAACCAAACCCCCCGTCCTGGTACCACACCCCCCCCCCCTCCCCTCTCTCTCTCTCTCTCCCCTCTTTTCTCTTCCCCTTTAAACCCCCCTTCCTCCCCCCATAAAGACATCAAAAACAAAAGCGTTATAAGCACCTTTTCAATAGGTTTGGGGGGAAAAGACCTTCGCTTTTTTCCCCTTTAAAAACCGGGGAAAAGGAAGTCCCATCGTTTTTGAAGGACAATCGGTTTCAATGGGAAAGTGACGATTCCTTTTTGTTAAGTTCTGCCTTGCGCCCCTCCTCCCCCTCCTCCTCCTCCTGCCCTGCTCCTCCCGCTCCCCCTGCCCTCCTCCTTCTCCTCCTTTTCCCCTCCTCCCCCTCCCCTCCTCCTCCCCCCTCCTCCTCCTAATCACCTTCCCGGCTTACAGAGAAACGAAGAAACAAATAACACCCCGTTTTAGCCAGGTTTCCCCTGGCATTGCTTTAAAATTTTTGAAAAACGCTCACAATCGGGACGGGTTTTGGTTTTTTGCCCAGAGAGAAGGAAAAGAAGCAAATGTTTAACTGATTGGGGAAAAATAGAAAAAGAATCTCCCCTCTCTCTCTCTCTCCTCGTCTTCCCCTTTTCAACTCCTTTCTCTCTCCCTCTTCCCCTTCATCTCCGGGCTCCCTCCTCCCCCCCCTCTCTCTCTCTCTCCCCTCTCTGTCTCTCTGTCTTTCCCGTCTTTCTTCCCCCTTCTCTCTTCTTTTAAAAATATCAAAAGAAAACTGAATAATGTTTTTTTTGTTGTCTCCACAGTATTTTTTTGTTTTCATTTTTGTTTACCTGTCTCTGTCTCTCTTTCCTCACTGTTTTCGAAACCCCTTTTCCCCTTTTGACCTCTGCCTCTCTCTCTCTCGTCTCCTCCCCTCTCTCTCTCTCTCTTTTTCCCCGTCCCACCCCCCCTTCCCCCTCTCTCTCTCTCTCTCCCCTTCCCCTCTCTCTCCCTCTTCCCCCTCTCTTTTTCTGTCTCCTGTCTCTCCGTTTTCCCGTCTCTGTCTCTTCCTCTCTCCTGTCTCTCCTTTTCTCTCCGCTCCTGGCCCCTCATTGTGTTTTTTTTTTTTGGGCTCTCTCTCTATGTTTCTCTCTCACGTGTTTTTTCTCTGTCCCCCCTCTGTCTCTGTCCCCTCTGCCCTTTTGTCCTTTCTTTGTTTTCTTTTCTCTACCAAACCATCTTCCCCCCCTCCCCCCCTTTTCTCCTTCCCTTTTTAACTGTTTTAAATTTCCCTCTCCTTTCCTATCCCAGTCCCCCACCCCCAGGGTTTCATACACGGGGAAAAAAACGTTTTTTGGGGCTTCTCTCTCACCCTGAGGCCCAAAGGGAGGAATTTTTTTTCCTTTTTCCCAGGAAGGGACAGGGGGGAGGGGTGGGGGGGGAGGGGCAAGACGAGAGAAGGGGGTAGGGGGAAAGGGGGGAAACGGGGAAAGGGGGAGAGAGAGAAGGGGGAAAAAGGTCAGGAAAATGGTGGGTTTGGGTGGGAAACCTGACTAATAATTTGTCTTTTCTTGCTTTCCTAAAAGGGGGAAAACCCCCCCCCCCCCCCCCCCCCCCCGTTTTTTACCCCCCCCCCCCCCCCCCCCCCCCTTTTCCCCCCCCCCCCCCCCTTTCCCCCCCCCCCTTTTCCCCCCCCGGTTTTTCCCCCCTTCCCCCCCCCCCCCCCCCGTGGCT
This sequence comes from Conus canariensis, assembly GCA_033310375.1. NCBI lineage: Eukaryota > Metazoa > Mollusca > Gastropoda > Neogastropoda > Conidae > Conus > Conus canariensis. Next base: position 24,826 of record JAMYXO010001423.1, read on the forward strand.
TTTTACCCCCTTTTGTTTTTAATTTTTTTTTACGGGTTTTTTTTTTTTTTTTGTTTTTTTTTTTGGGTTTTTTTTTTCCTGAGCGGGGCGTAAACATTTTTGTTTTTTTTTTTTTCATCATGCGGTTCACTCAACTCTGCTTTCCCAAACATATTTTTCCGTTTTTTTTTTTATCTTTTTTTTGGGGCGGGAAACCCTTTTTTGGGGTATGTTTGTGCTCAAAAGGAAAAAAAAATAAAGGCTTTTTTTTACTTGTCTAACCCGTGAGAGTTTTTGCTTAGAGGAGAGCTTGCCAAAATCTAGTCCAAATTTTTAATGGCGATGAAGGCGGCAGGCACATAGGAGGGGGGAGATTCTGAAAGGGGAGGGGTATCTGCTCTCTCCTTTCCCCCCCCTCTCCTCCTCCCCGATCCCCTCTCCCCTCTCTCTCTCTCTCTCTCTCTCGTCCCTCAAATTTCCCCCACTCTTTCTCTCTCTCTCTCACTTTCCCCCATCTCTCCTCTCTCTCTCTCATTCACTCCCCTCATCTCTCCCCCCTCCTCCCCCATTTTACTCCCCCCCATCTCTCCCCCTCTCCCCTCTCCTCTCCCCTCTCCTCTCTCTCTCTCCCTCCAAGTTATTCCCCCCCTTTAAATAAAAAAAAAAAGGGGGGGGGGGGTTTTTTTTAATTTTTTTTTTTTGGGGGGGGGGGGGGGGTTTTTTTTTTTTTGGGGGGGGGGGGGGGGGGGGAAGGGGGGGAAAAGGAAAGGGGGGAGGAGGGGAGGAAAAGGGGGAAGGGGTTGGGAAGGGGGGGAAGGGGGGGGAGGGAAAGGGGGGGTTGGGGGCAACCCGGGGGAAAAATGGGGGTGGTTGCACGGGATCGGGAGGGTTGGGGGTGGAGTAGGGGGGGCGGGGGGGGGAGGGGGGGGGGGGGATCAGAAAAGAAGTCCTTTCCTCGCCTGCCTGGAAATTATAACAATTTCCCCCTTTCAAAACCCAAACTTTTCCCCCCCCCTTTTAAATTTTTCCCCCCTCATTTTGGGGTTTTATATTTCTGTCCGGTTTTTTTTTTTCCCTTTTGTACTTTACTGAATTCTAAGGATGAATTAGATACTCAAGGGTATATTAAAAAAAAAAAAAAAAAAAGAAAGAAGAAAAATGAAAACACTCCCAGGGGGTTTCTTGCTCGCAGGGCTTTTCTTCTTAAGAAAACACCATTTCCCCAGCTTTACCCTTGGGAAAATGGCCAGGCGCCTGAATAGGAATCTGCCTGTCCCTTTTTTTTTATTTTTTTTTTGTTGTTTTTTGTTTAAAAAAAAATATCCTTTTCATTGCATCACAAAAAAAACGAATACTTTTCCCGTGTCAATTTGTTCATGAAAACACAAAATTCCAGTACGGGGGATGTGTTAAAAGGTAAATACAACAAAAGTTATTAAAAGTGTATCTTCAACAAGATAAAGGGGAAGAAGAAAAATTTCCGTGCTTGGTTTTGAGAGAGAGAGAGAGAGAAAAAGGGGAAGAGAGGGGGAAAAATTTAAATAAAAACCAAAAAACCCGAGGAAAGGTCCGGGTGTTTTTTAAAAAAATGGAGAACCATTAATTTTTTTGGGTTGGGAGGGGAAGAATTTCAACTAAAACCCAAAAACTCCTAAACAAAAATTTAAAAAAGTTTCCCGCAAATTTTTTTCACTTTTTTAATTTCTATTTCAGACGACCTTAAAATTTTTTTCACTTTTTTATGCTATGTCAGACGACCTTACATTTTATGCACTTTTTTTTTTTCTTTTTAAGTTAGACGACCGTACCAAATTTTTTTTAAGTCAGACGCCTTAGTGTCTTTTTTAGAGTAAAATGGGCGTTAACAAAATGACGTGTTTTTTTTTTTTTTTTTTGCTTTTTTCCCAAAACGCACAATTTCATTTGAAATTTTTAAAATGTGTGGATATAATTTTTCAGCCTTTATGTTTTAATACATACTGTAACAGTTTGTGGGTTTTTTTCTACAAATTATTAAAAAAAATATTAAAAAATAAAAATAATAATAAAACCATGATCATAATAACTTATAAAACATTGATAAAACCCATAACAAAAAATAATAAAAAATTATTATAAAAGAAAACAATATATAATAAAAAATAATAATAACAATAATAAAAAAAAATGATAAAAAAAAAAGATATGATGATAAGAGATAAAATAATATCACACTACTAAATACTACTACAAATACTATTACTATGATGATGATGTAATGAACAAAACAACAACAACCAAAAATTATAAAAAAACCTTGGGGAAGCGAGCTCCCGGAAAACTAGAACCCGGGGAAAATTAAATTTATGCTGTTTTTTTGAATTTTGGGAAAAAAATTTTTGCTTGTTAACCAAAGTTTCGAATATTGCTGAAAAGGGAAAATTTGAAATTTGAGGTTGTTTTTTGGGAAAGGGTTTTATTAACAAAAAAATTCGAGTGTTTTCCCGGGAACTTTTCAGGGGAACAAGACATTACAGCGTTGTCCCCTGAACAGGAACCCTGGGGGGTCGCTCGCATCTTGGAAAAAAAAAAAAATTTAAAGTTGGACTGGGTCAAATCTTTAATTTTTTTTTTTCCCAAAAAAAACTTTATGAACAATTTGAAAAATTAAAGTTGCCCAAAATGAGTACATTTTCACGAAGTTAGTAAAAAACCAACCCTTTCTGTAATGTCTTTAAAATAAACATTTGTTCACGAAAAAATAACAGAAATAAAAAAAAACCAAAAAAAAAAAACCAACCAAAAGCAAATAAAAAGGGAAAACAAACTTCAAATAGGTTTAAACCGACGTGTTAATAATTTTTGTTTATGTTTTGGGGGTTAACCCAAACAAAAAATGACCCTTTTTTTATAGGCATACGGAAAAAAAAAGTTTTCCCAAAAAAAATTTTATTTAAAAATTTTCAAAAAAATTTTAACATAAATATTTAAAAGTCATTGCATTCTCGCCAAAGATGCTCGTACATTTTAAAAAAAAGCAAGTCATATTTCAATAACGGCATTGCCTTATGGGGAAACCCAAAGGGCCCCGGACAAAAAAAGTAAACAGAGGAAGAAAAGTCCCGTACATCTTGACAACAATCAACCCATTAATTTTAAAGTATAGGGAAATCGTTTGTCTGGGACGATGCTTCTTTCCCAAAACGTAAATGTAAATTTCCAAAACGTTTTTTTAGAAAACCCGTTCAAAGTCATATCCTCAGAATTTTTGTCCGGGTTTTTGTTTTCTCTCCGTTACAGAATTTAAATTGTCCAGTTTTTAACTTGCATTCTTTCAAAGCACTGCTAAATTTTTATTAAAAGAAAGGTAAGACCTTTTTTGACTGGGGAAATCTTTATTTTAAATTGGGTTTAAATCTTTTGTTTTTCTCCTTTTAATTTTTTCTATTTTGATCAGAAAGTATAGTAGGTTTTGACTCTGCTCCCATTTTTACAAGGGGTCTAGTGGTTTTAAAAACCCTTTAAAAACTTCTATTTAAAATTGTAAAATATATATGTGTTCCTTTTGTAACCCCGGGCGATTTTTTTTGGGAATCTTAAGGTCCTCATTTTCCCAACGGTTTTCTATCTAATTTCTTCCCTTTTCCGTTGCACAATTTTTTTTTTTTTTCCATTTTTTAAAAAACTGGTAGGGAAAAAAGAAAATTTACCTCAAATTTAAAAAACTCGAGAGTGGTTTGGGGGGCTTTAAAAAGATTTTCTTTGGGGCGCGAGCATAAATTAATTTTGCTTTAAAAAAAAACTTTGTTTTTTGCAACTTTTTTTTTTTTTAAAAAGGGAAAAAAGTCTCTCTTTAAAATTATCAATAATTTTTCTCCCAAAAACAAACTCCCGATTCAACTACAAATTTTTTTTCTGAACCCTTTCATTTTTCCCAGAAAAAAACGTCCCTTTTTTTAGAATTTTTTTAAATTTTTCCTTCCCAACTATGTGAATCGGGGGACATCGATTTCGGGGCAAAAGATGTAGTGCGGGTTTTCCCACTGAGGATTTTTGTATGTACGCTTTTTTTTTATCCCCGGGGGGGATTTTTAAGGAAATGAATGCCTTTTAGGGGTTTGGGGAAGTTTCCCTTCTCCCCCTTTCCCCACACACTTTGGGGCCGTTTATTTGCTTTACTTTTGGGCAATTTGTTTGTCATTCCCCAAAAAAAACTTTTAAACGGGATATTCCCGTAGCTATCTGTTCTGCGGCTCGACAGTTCTGTAAAAAAGGCCCAAAATAAATACACTGATTTTTAAAGACAAAGGGAAAAGAACACTGCGTTTTAAACTAATGTGTTATTACTCTTTTTTGATAATATTTTGAATAGATTTCCAACCTTTGAAGTCTATCTCCATACAATTTTTCTGTAAATTGGTCAGATTATCGTAACTCAAAAAATTTGGTGTCCTGAAAACGATTTTATTAAGTTCTGTCTTTTCGTTTATATCCCTTCAACATAAAAAATTGGGCTTTCCTTATTTGGGCCCCTGAAATTCCGCTACAAACAACAGATAGGGGGATACATGTCACCCTGTCGGCAACCTTTTACGACTGACAAATTGGGGCATCGCCTTTTCTGACACTGTCGTAATAACGCTAGCTAAAAAAGAAGACACCCGTGGGGCATTCGTTTTCCGAACCGAAAACTCGTATAATTTACTTTACTGACCAGTTGACCAAATCAAAACATTCTCGAATCGACAGTTTTAATGGCTTAAGTAAATGAATTACCTTATAAGGAAATTAAATCATGAATTGTTCATAAAAAAGTCATTTATGTATCTACCAGGGGTAAATCGGGGGTATACTTTTTTATCGTTTTGGGAAAATGGTTTCTATTCTGCTTGAAATGCAGGCCGAAGCAAGTTTGTAATTTTCATGTAAAGCGAAACAGATTTCAGTCTTTCAAACATTCTTAGGCTTCTTTCCTTTTAGTAGTCAGACAATCTCCCCCACAGCACCATCGTTAAAGAGCAGACAGCAAAATCTCCCCTATTCCAAAATATTTTTTAAAATTACAATCGTCCATCTATCCCAGGACTTTTTACATTCTCCGTATTTTAGGATTTGTTAGCTTCTTTTAAAAAAAACCAAACTGTACTTTCCCGCGGGCGGATTCATTTACTTACTTTTGGTAAATTTTTACAATATTTCCCGTTTCAGTATCCTTTTCTTTTTCCTATTCGCATGTAAGTTTTCACATGTCTTCTTCCTTTTTACGTATCATCCGTTTCTGACAAAATTGAACTCGTCCGCGACTACGCAAGATTTTTTTCCAGAAACT
>JAMYXO010001424.1:0-15000 GCA_033310375.1 Conus canariensis
CCCACCACCCACCCCCACCACCCCTCTCCCGAAAGTGGGGAAAGGCTTGGCGGAGCCGTAACGAGAACCCAAGGGAAAGCACTTTGAATACAAGTTGTTTTACTGTGATGTGACGGCAGACGGATCTGGAAACAAACTGTAAACGAAAGTTATCCTGTCACAAAACAAGTTTTAGTGGCATAGTAACTTTCCTTTTATGTTTGCTTGAATACAAGAGAAGTCAGCGTTCTGGACTTGCATCCCCTTTCACATCAAATGTCAAAGAGGTGTGTGTCTGTGTCACGGTCGCTAAGCCGGACGGCCCTACCACCCTTACCCACGCCTATCACACACTAGGTCAGACAACACAGCACACTAACACAGTTTTACAATCACGCACGCTTCTTTATTTCACACACACTCCATGGCGCTACCACTCACGCACATCCACAACTGCACACAAGTATCCCAATTCCCGCTGTCTCACCCTACTCTACTATAATGACCTGGAAGACCCTAACCTAACCTAAAACACCAGTTGCGGTATATCACTGTGACCTGGGGACACAGCGATAGCCCGCACACGTGGTGACTACCTACTAGGGACAAGGATTTACCAAAGGGACTCTAATCTCTTAACGACTGCTACCACCCACACCTCTCCCCAGGACTCACCCTTCTCTTTTAACCCGGGACCACTACCAAACTGGTCGCTGCGTCCCTAAGGGAGGCAACGACAAGTACCCTACACTGTGCCGGCCACTACGTCCTAAAAGGAGGCAGTAGCTAACACCCCTAACCCTACTGCCTAACGCTACACCCCTTCTATCACAAACATGGGACAACCCATCCCGGCCCGGAAAGCTCCAGTCCTCGGCGCTGTACGTGGCCCCTCACAGGCTGACACCTCCCCGGAAGACTCTGCACCCCGGCGCTGTCCGTGGCTCCTCCGCGGGCCGACACCCTCCCCGAAGACTCTGCACCCCGGCGCTGACCGTGGCTTCCCGCAGTCTGACTCCTCCCTGCGATGGGCACGACACCCAACGTACACACAACAGACGCCCTCTCGACGGGTCCGGGGCTCGTAGGACGCCTCCTCCTCTGAAGGCCCCGCCGGACACCAAGGGTGGAAACAGGCCTGGTGCAGCGCCCTCTCACAGGACGCCTAAACAGGGACGAGGAACCAGTGCCGGAGAACTCCCGGAAGAGCACCGGTAGCCGGAGGAGAGCTGCCCACAGAAGGCAGACGGCCTGGGTGGTCTCCCTCTCCCGGGGAAACAACAGGCACTGGAAAGCGCCGCTCACCTGCCGGCACGCGGCAGTAGACTGAGGTGGTCTGGCCCAGCCTCAGGACGGAGCAGGATACCTGCTGACACAACTGTAGGCCCCTACTGTAATGTTGCTACTACCCGAGTCATCAAGGCACATAGGCTACTTGGTAAAGCTTTAACTCTCCATCTCCCTTGCCTACTTCCCACTCGGGCATGAGAGTGACCCCTTGAATTTCGAATACACCCCCCAACCCATTACTCACTTTGGGGTTATCAGACCCATTTCCTGCCAACCCTTACAACAGCAGTAAAACAATATTCTCTCTGAGCCAATCCACGCTATTACATATGAAATTATGAATCACACCCAAATCTCGGAGAAATAAACCAATCTAAGCGATCCAACACGGACTCCATGGGCCCCCTTAGAACATACTAAATAATCTAGGAAATGGCCAATTTCACAAGGAAATGTCTCCACACAATAACCAGTAGTAACACACATCTCTCAGGAAAAAAAACAACCTTATCAATTCTTAGCGGTTCACAGTTCCAGCATGTTCACACAAGAGAATCGGCTCGCAGCCACAATCCTTCACATTATTACCCCTCTTTGCACTGTCAATTATAATCATATATCAAAAACAACATGATTTGTTCGCCAAAATTTCCATCCAGCACCTCACTCTCATGTCATCTCTTGTCAGATAACCCAGTGGTTAATCCTCGTTATGCCAACACAACCACACTTCATACAATATTACATGCTGCACATCATCCGTTTTCATCCTATCGACTGCTAAGCTACTCGTCTTAAACTTTACCTTTCCCTTCTTTCCGACTACCAAAATTCATAACTGGGCTGCCTCCCCACAACCTAAGATATCTTTCTCCAACCCCGTTTTGTCACAAACACATACATCCCTGCATGTGTGACGACTGTCACTTGTATTAGAAAAACTTCTACCCTATGGACTCACTATCCTGTACCAAATGCGAACGTCACAGATACAGTCCGCACGCGTACGAGACCCGCGTCGAGAACCATGACTCGTAACGAAAGTGACAAGACACCAATATAAGTTGAATAGTCACGACCGTACTCCAGTATAAACCACTCGACCACAAATTGGCCTTAGCCCTACTACACAGTTAACCGATTCCAATGCTGTGCAGGTCAACTCCGGAATCGTTAATCAATTTCAACGAACTCCTACTATTTACAATTGAGATTGAGCACAATCATCAAACCCCTCTATGATTCACGCAGACACATCTGCACCTGACTCATATGATCCTCAACCAAATGCAACCTCGTACTACCCTCTTATTGAACCCACTGACATTACCATGAACTAACCACCAACAATATCTACATCACTGTCCATCAACGGTCATTATATTGAACCCACATTGTCTAGCCAAACTGTCCTGAGGAAATCGAACTCAGGAACCACTATGTACATTACTTACAAAAATATACAGGAAAGAGGTAACAACACAAACCGGCTGACAACAAATTCCAATCACGGAACCAAGACAACATCATACCAGACAACCAGTATACGCAACGAACACAATACAACTAATCGCAACAGAAGACAACTACAGTTCAACTCGCCACAATACCAGACAACACGACGAACCAAAACACCACGAACCTAACAAATCACCAACCTGGACAGACAGACGTTCAACCACACCAGTTCTGCAACTGGCTGAAGTGGCTGCCAACAAGGACGACACCGACTCAGCACAGGCCAAGGGCACCCAACCCCGACGAGGACCTGGCACTAACTATGACTCGGAGTCACTCTTCAAAACTAACGGCGCTGCCGCCGCACCTACAAGGAGTACGTCCACTCCGACGAACACCAGGGACCGAAGTGAAGCTACCCCAACGCATTCCGCCCTGGTCGGAATCAAGCGAACTCTACTCACCACACAAAACAACGATTGGTCAGAGCAGTGTATCCCTCCGCAGAGCTGACACGCCTGACCAACGGACTAGTTATTGTTCGTGCAACAACACGACAATTTACCACAACAACTCACAGACTTGACACCACAACAACAGCCGATATCCTGCCCCGCCTTCTCTGGTGTAGAACCAAAGTAACAAAAGGGTAACAATCGGGAACGAAACCAACCTCCCGCTTCCATTCCATTCCTTCAATAAGTGAAGACTGGAATGAAAGAATATTGTATGTCCTATTTCACCTGCCCCCCTACCTAGCCTAACCTTACTACCTAGCCCCGAGGAACTTAGCCTAACCCCAGCTAACTAAACCCCAGTCTTACCCCGCGCGCGCACGTGCACACACACACACACACACACACACACACACACACACACACACACACACACACACACACACACACACACACACACACATACACACACACTCGCACGCATACTCGCACACGCTCTCTATCTTGAACCACCACTACTCTTAAACACATGGACATACTGATTTAGTACCGCCGATCGGTGACACACCCCCCTGCCTAAGTTTTAACTACAGGTTAAAACAAACAACTTCTCACTCGATCGGCGTTTTAGCCACACCCTACCTATGAGAATCCAATTTCCCATCACTCATTCTGTCCTATTGTTACTTTTGATGCACTCCAAAACTTCCATCACAACAGCATCAACTTTTAAATACATCAACAATCACAGGTTACATTAATCAACCTGGTCTAACGCTGCCACATATGACCTTAATGCAGGCACTTACAGGCAGCCGTTACACTACGCACTACATATAAATTTCATAACTGACGCTGCTCTGGCTATGCACGACCGCTGTGCGACACGTGCTACAAACACCACACCCTCAGTAACACATGCTACGTCATTCTCTTCCCATGACACATGCATAGCTTCAATAATGTCAACCTCTAATGACTCACGTAAATGGAACTTAAGGTTCTCTCTCTCTCTCTCTTTCTCTCCCCCACTCTCTCTCTCTCTCTCTCTCTCTCTCTCTCTCTCTCTCTACGGCAAGCGACTCAAGAAGTCTGCCGCCACATTGTCCTTCCCAGACACTGCCTGCACCGTAAACTGGAATGGCTGCAGCTGCAGTGCCCACCTTGTGATTCCCCACTAACAGACTTCATCTTTTCCAGGTACTGGAGTGGGGAATGATCTGTCTGGACAATGAAGGGGGTCCCATACAAATACACCTGGAACTTTTGTATTCCCCACACCACTGCCAGACACTCCTTCTCTACTATAGGGTAATTCTGCTCTGCAGGGCTTAATTTTTCTACTGGCACATGCTACAGGGCGCATCTCTTCAGGGTACTGCTGACACAGTATAGCTCCCACTCCCACTTCTGATGCATCAGTCTGGAGCACAAATGTCAACCCGGGCACCGGCAGGTTACAGACGGGAGGTTGGCAGAAATGCTGCTTCAAAGCTTGGAACGCACGTTCGCACTCGTCGTCCCACTCCACCTGCCTGGTTGTTCCCTTAGTGAGATCAGTAAGGGGCTTGGCAATGTCAGCAAACCGGGGCACAAATTTCCTGTAGTACCCCACTAATCCCAGGAATCCCCGCACCTGCCGTTTGGTCTCAGGCCTAGGCGCATCCAAAATACGGGTCATTTTATCCTGCTCAGGCCATATTTTCCCTGCACCTATCCTGTGCCCTAAGTAGGTGATTTCCCTTCCTCCCAGCTCACACTTTGAAGGCCGGGCTGACAAAGAACATTCCTTGAGTCTCTGGAACACACGCCTGAGAACCTCTATATGGCTGTCCGGATCAACTGTGGCCACCAGGATATCATCAATGAAATTATCGACATCCGGGCTCTCAAGTGGCTGCAATAGCTTTCTCATCATGCGCGTGAACACTGCCCCTGAGGTACACAGTCCAAATGGCATAACCTTCCACTGGAATTGTCCTTCTGGTGTAGCAAAAGCAGTCTTCGCGCGGTCCTCTCTACTCATCGGGATCTGCCAATACCCCTTAGCGAGGTCGATCTTACTGAACACCTTCTTCTCTCCAAGCTTGGCGAACAGGTATTCGATATCCGGCATGGGTTCAGCATCGAACTGTACGATGCGATTCAACCTCCTGAAGTCCACACAAAACCTGATCTTCCCATCCTTCTTCTTAACTAGTACGATGGGTGAGCAGTATGGCGACGTCGATGGCTCAATCGCACCCATCCTGATCATGGCTTTGACCTCCTCCCTAACTGTCTCTCGTTGCGCAAAAGGCACTGGGTATGGCTTCGACCTGATAGGGATGTCTGACGTCAACTTGATGCTGCACGTTTCTAGGTTTGTGCATGAGGGCACATCAGTCAGTACTTCCTTGAATTCGGCCACTAACTCGTGCAACTTCCTAGTAAAGTGCTGGTCTTCAGTAAGTACTACCACATCTTTAGGGCCTTCTGTGGCCTCCAAGGGAATGGTAGGAATGTCCTTGCTCATCAAGGGAGTTACTGTTTCCTCTTCAGGCTCCTCCGGCACAACAACCGCAGCTACCGAGGCTGTTGGATCTGCAGCGCGCTCGATGAATGACTTTAGTAGGTTTGCGTGGAAAATCTTCGTCTTTCCCCCTACTGCTATGCGGTAATCTGCTTCACCCACTCTTTCTAGTACTGTATAGGGACCCCTCCATGCCAGTTCCAATTTGTTCTGCTTGGTCGGCCGAAGTACTAGTACTCTGGACCCCACAGCTATCTTCCTGGGTTTCGCCCTCAAGTCAAAATGTCGCTTGTACCTATACGCTGCCCTTGCCAAGTTCTCCCTTGCCAGCTCGCATGACTCAGCTATCTTGTTCCTCAAGTTGACGACGTATTCTGCCGCTGTACGGAGCTCTTGCCTTTCCGGTTGTAACCACAGATCTCTCAATATCTGCATCGGCCCGCGCACCTGGCGTCCATATAGCAGCTCAAAAGGCGAAAAACCGGTACTCTCTTGTGGGACCTCTCGGTACGCAAACAGCAGTGCTGGTATCCACCGATCCCAATCACCTGGTTTCTCCTGACATAGTCTGCGCAGCATCCGCTTCAGAGTACCGTTGAAGCGTTCCACCAATCCATTGCACTGCGCATGGTATGGTGTGGTAGTCAGACCCCGAATGGCTAATAGTCGGTAGACCTCCTGCATGATCTGACCAGTAAACTGGGTTCCTCTGTCAGTCAGTACCGACCCAGGGACTCCCGTTCGTGTCCACATGTTGAACGCTGCCTCTGCCACCGACTCACTCGTGATCTGGCGAAGAGGGACTGCTTCCGGATATCTTGTCGCAAAGTCGACCGTCACCAACACGTATCTGTACCCATTCTGGGATGCTGGAACGATGGGACCAATGATGTCCATCCCAACCCGCTCGAACGGCTCACGCATCAGTGGCATCCTCACGAGGGGAACTCTTGAGACTCTTCCCTTGTCCACAGTACGCTGACACTGGAAGCATGACTGGCAGTACCGACGAATGTCAGCATGCATGCCTGGCCAATAAAAATGGCGACCAACTCGCTCCTTGGTTCGGGTGGTACCTAAGTGACCAGACATGGGTACGTCGTGGGCTAGCTTCATCACCGTGGTCCGTAGTTCAGCTGGGACGCAGATCTGACTCGCTACGTCCTTGGGACCCTCAAACCGCCGGACCAGTACACCAGACTTCCGAGCGTACTCGACTCGTCCAAACTTGGTGTGGAAGTGCGTCCCTGCTTCACACGCACTCCGAGCCTTCCTCAGGGTTTCATCCTGGTCCTGCATCTGAATTAACTGCTGGGTAGAGGTGTTCAGAATGCATTCCTCGACAGGCAGTGGTACGGGTTCTTGCTGCTCCCTGGCTCTCTGCGCGCGTGTCTGCACTGCCCCTACCAATGCCGGGTCTGCGTATACAGGCACACGTGTCCAACCGGGATCTCCTACTCTCTTTGCGAAGTTTCCGATCAGGACTTCCTGCACAGGGCTATTCATGACCAAAACCTCCAACTTCCCTGCGATGAATGGTGACTTCAACTCTACTACCGCCACAGGCAACACAGACCTACATCTGGATTCAGCCAACACTACTGGGACTGTCTCTCCTGTGTACGCATCTGCCGGTACTAACCACTTGGCCACTACGGTGTGTCCGGCACCAGTGTCCCGTAATCCATTGGCCGGAGACCCGTTAACTTCTACAATGCACGCAGGCTCGTACCGCTGCTCAGCGCATGGGCGACACAACGTAGGGACTACTCGAGCTTGGGGCTGGTCACAACAATGAACAGCTCCAACAGAATGGGGCTCAGGGCATTTCCTAGCGATGTGGCCTGGCTTCTTGCAGTTGAAACAAACTATGGTCGATCTAGGCCCTTCTGATCTCCTGTTCAGCTGCTGTAGTGCACCATCACTCTGTTGGGATCTCTGTGTGGGCTGGCTCCCTACTGTTTCGCGCCTATTACCCAGGTTGGGCTGGTTAACTGTTCGGTCTTGCCTCGCCTTCCTCCCCAGTCTTTTGGCCTCTGCCAAAACAGTAGCTTCCGTTGCAAGTTGTTCCACAGTTTTCGGGCATGTCTTCCGCACCTCAGTTGTGAACTCTGGAGACAATAGCTGATAAAACTGTTCCTGGAACAGCAGATCCTTTACGTCCTCTGCCACACTCTCATCCTTGCCCGCTGCCGCACACCAGAGGGAAAACCACCGCTTCATCCTTCCCAGCATCTGGCCGAAAGTCTCAGCAGCGTCCTTCTTGATGCTCCTGAACTTTTCCCGGTAGGCCTCAGCATCTAGCCTGAAGTGGCTTAACAGGGCGCCCTTTATCTGATCATAGTCGCCTAACTCATCCGCACTTAACCGCATCACCGCTTCTCTAGCCTTTCCTCTCAGCAGAGACATCAGACGTGTGGGCCATGAGGTCTTGCTCCACTTGCACATCTGGGCTACACGCTCAAATTGGGCGATGAAAGCGTCCACGTCGTCGTTCTCTCCTAACGGCTCAAGGTGGACATGCTTCGTTTCCTCCACCTCAATCAAGCGTTTCCTATGCGCTGCTTCATCTAAGGCCTGTCTCTCTTGTATGATTAGCTCTCGCTCTCTTGCCTCTAACTCGGCTTCATCCCTTCGTCTCTTGAGATCTAACTCGGCTTGCCGTGCTTGAGCTTCTATTTCCCTTATTGCCCTTTCTTCCTCCATCTTCTTCCTCTGCAGTTCCAGTTCCAGCTGTCTCGCTGCTTTCTCATCTTCGATCTTCTTCTGCTTCACCTCTAGTTCCCTCTGCCTAGCAGCTTTCTCCTCTTCTATCTTCTTCTGCTTCATCTCTAGCTCCCTCTGCCTAGCAGCCTTCTTCTCTTCAATCTGCGTCCGCTGCATTTCTAGCTCCCTCTCATCCTTCATCTTCTGCCTCACTTTCTCCTCTTCGATCTTCTTCTGCTTCATTTCTAGCTCCCTCTGTCTATCAGCTTTCTCCTCTTCTATCTTCCTCTGCTGCATCTCTAGCTCCCTCTGCCTAGCAGCCTTCTTCTCTTCAATCTGCGTCCGCTGCATTTCTAGCTCCCTCTCATCCTTCATCTTCTGCCTCACTTTCTCCTCCATCCGGAGCTCCAATTCTGCTTCTCTCGCCGTCTTCTCACCCTCATTACGTACTGAGTCTGTGACGAACTTGGCGAGGTCTCCCCCAGCTAAACCCATCGCCGCTCCCAACTTGGCAAACTTTGCATAAGCCCCCGTCCCCTGTTCTTGATCCACCCCCGCATCCTGGTCACTAACCTTAGGTTTGGTATCCGCCGTAGGGGCCTGTGGATCCATGACACTATCGGGGTCGTACTGCGGATGGGCTCGGGTGTGTTTAGACATAGGGTACCCCTACCACCACAGACCTAGCAACGGACAGTGCGATCTGAGCGCAACTGGAGGTTCCTGACTACGCACGAGCCCCTGAAGCAACTCAGCACAAGCACACAATACTCTCAATGAGTCACGCACCAAGCACAACTCCACCCACACTTGTGTACCTCATACATATACCCATATGGGCTCCAACCCATACAATACTACCAATGCACAGTCTGGTCACTAACTGAACCACGTGACACCGTGTGTCCACCGCCCACTGTGCATGCGCACCAGTTACTCACAGTCACAGGCCTCACTGTCTCTGGTAGGCCACACCTACACGATCACAGTGCACTTGCACCCCTCAAGTCCAGGTGCACTCACAGCATACCCTATGCCACAACACTGCGCACCCTCGTGCTTCCCACACACAGTCACCTGGGCTTACTCTGCCCTTAATCCCCACAGGATATCCGAGCACACAGCTTGCACAGTCACGGGCCGGGTACCACTCTACCTACTCACTGGGGTATACCACATGTAAGGGACACAAAAGACACCTGGTACCCTCCTGCACCTCACCTACACTGTACGGTGTAATCACTCACACTTCCAACAACCACTCAAAGTTTATTGACCATTCATACCTCACTCACTCGGTAGCGCCAACCCAATCACACCAACACAAGTGCCCTGCCCAATGCCAATGGAAACCTGCCTGAAGTGAGCAGGGACACTACGTACCACCTCCCAGGGTACTGGTACGCTCCCACCAACCTCCCACTTACATTTCACACAACGTACACACCGGACACAACACCCCCCTTACCTCCCTCCTAGCTACCTATCACCTACCCAGAACCCCTTATGTTACCCCGCATCTCCACCAAAGTGTCACGGTCGCTAAGCCGGACGGCCCTACCACCCTTACCCACGCCTATCACACACTAGGTCAGACAACACAGCACACTAACACAGTTTTACAATCACGCACGCTTCTTTATTTCACACACACTCCATGGCGCTACCACTCACGCACATCCACAACTGCACACAAGTATCCCAATTCCCGCTGTCTCACCCTACTCTACTATAATGACCTGGAAGACCCTAACCTAACCTAAAACACCAGTTGCGGTATATCACTGTGACCTGGGGACACAGCGATAGCCCGCACACGTGGTGACTACCTACTAGGGACAAGGATTTACCAAAGGGACTCTAATCTCTTAACGACTGCTACCACCCACACCTCTCCCCAGGACTCACCCTTCTCTTTTAACCCGGGACCACTACCAAACTGGTCGCTGCGTCCCTAAGGGAGGCAACGACAAGTACCCTACACTGTGCCGGCCACTACGTCCTAAAAGGAGGCAGTAGCTAACACCCCTAACCCTACTGCCTAACGCTACACCCCTTCTATCACAAACATGGGACAACCCATCCCGGCCCGGAAAGCTCCAGTCCTCGGCGCTGTACGTGGCCCCTCACAGGCTGACACCTCCCCGGAAGACTCTGCACCCCGGCGCTGTCCGTGGCTCCTCCGCGGGCCGACACCCTCCCCGAAGACTCTGCACCCCGGCGCTGACCGTGGCTTCCCGCAGTCTGACTCCTCCCTGCGATGGGCACGACACCCAACGTACACACAACAGACGCCCTCTCGACGGGTCCGGGGCTCGTAGGACGCCTCCTCCTCTGAAGGCCCCGCCGGACACCAAGGGTGGAAACAGGCCTGGTGCAGCGCCCTCTCACAGGACGCCTAAACAGGGACGAGGAACCAGTGCCGGAGAACTCCCGGAAGAGCACCGGTAGCCGGAGGAGAGCTGCCCACAGAAGGCAGACGGCCTGGGTGGTCTCCCTCTCCCGGGGAAACAACAGGCACTGGAAAGCGCCGCTCACCTGCCGGCACGCGGCAGTAGACTGAGGTGGTCTGGCCCCAGCCTCAGGACGGAGCAGGATACCTGCTGACACAACTGTAGGCCCCTACTGTAATGTTGCTACTACCCGAGTCATCAAGGCACATAGGCTACTTGGTAAAGCTTTAACTCTCCATCTCCCTTGCCTACTTCCCACTCGGGCATGAGAGTGACCCCTTGAATTTCGAATACACCCCCCAACCCATTACTCACTTTGGGGTTATCAGACCCATTTCCTGCCAACCCTTACAACAGCAGTAAAACAATATTCTCTCTGAGCCAATCCACGCTATTACATATGAAATTATGAATCACACCCAAATCTCGGAGAAATAAACCAATCTAAGCGATCCAACACGGACTCCATGGGCCCCCTTAGAACATACTAAATAATCTAGGAAATGGCCAATTTCACAAGGAAATGTCTCCACACAATAACCAGTAGTAACACACATCTCTCAGGAAAAAAAACAACCTTATCAATTCTTAGCGGTTCACAGTTCCAGCATGTTCACACAAGAGAATCGGCTCGCAGCCACAATCCTTCACATTATTACCCCTCTTTGCACTGTCAATTATAATCATATATCAAAAACAACATGATTTGTTCGCCAAAATTTCCATCCAGCACCTCACTCTCATGTCATCTCTTGTCAGATAACCCAGTGGTTAATCCTCGTTATGCCAACACAACCACACTTCATACAATATTACATGCTGCACATCATCCGTTTTCATCCTATCGACTGCTAAGCTACTCGTCTTAAACTTTACCTTTCCCTTCTTTCCGACTACCAAAATTCATAACTGGGCTGCCTCCCCACAACCTAAGATATCTTTCTCCAACCCCGTTTTGTCACAAACACATACATCCCTGCATGTGTGACGACTGTCACTTGTATTAGAAAAACTTCTACCCTATGGACTCACTATCCTGTACCAAATGCGAACGTCACAGATACAGTCCGCACGCGTACGAGACCCGCGTCGAGAACCATGACTCGTAACGAAAGTGACAAGACACCAATATAAGTTGAATAGTCACGACCGTACTCCAGTATAAACCACTCGACCACAAATTGGCCTTAGCCCTACTACACAGTTAACCGATTCCAATGCTGTGCAGGTCAACTCCGGAATCGTTAATCAATTTCAACGAACTCCTACTATTTACAATTGAGATTGAGCACAATCATCAAACCCCTCTATGATTCACGCAGACACATCTGCACCTGACTCATATGATCCTCAACCAAATGCAACCTCGTACTACCCTCTTATTGAACCCACTGACATTACCATGAACTAACCACCAACAATATCTACATCACTGTCCATCAACGGTCATTATATTGAACCCACATTGTCTAGCCAAACTGTCCTGAGGAAATCGAACTCAGGAACCACTATGTACATTACTTACAAAAATATACAGGAAAGAGGTAACAACACAAACCGGCTGACAACAAATTCCAATCACGGAACCAAGACAACATCATACCAGACAACCAGTATACGCAACGAACACAATACAACTAATCGCAACAGAAGACAACTACAGTTCAACTCGCCACAATACCAGACAACACGACGAACCAAAACACCACGAACCTAACAAATCACCAACCTGGACAGACAGACGTTCAACCACACCAGTTCTGCAACTGGCTGAAGTGGCTGCCAACAAGGACGACACCGACTCAGCACAGGCCAAGGGCACCCAACCCCGACGAGGACCTGGCACTAACTATGACTCGAAGTCACTCTTCAAAACTAACGGCGCTGCCGCCGCACCTACAAGGAGTACGTCCACTCCGACGAACACCAGGGACCGAAGTGAAGCTACCCCAACGCATTCCGCCCTGGTCGGAATCAAGCGAACTCTACTCACCACACAAAACAACGATTGGTCAGAGCAGTGTATCCCTCCGCAGAGCTGACACGCCTGACCAACGGACTAGTTATTGTTCGTGCAACAACACGACAATTTACCACAACAACTCACAGACTTGACACCACAACAACAGCCGATATCCTGCCCCGCCTTCTCTGGTGTAGAACCAAAGTAACAAAAGGGTAACAATCGGGAACGAAACCAACCTCCCGCTTCCATTCCATTCCTTCAATAAGTGAAGACTGGAATGAAAGAATATTGTATGTCCTATTTCACCTGCCCCCCTACCTAGCCTAACCTTACTACCTAGCCCCGAGGAACTTAGCCTAACCCCAGCTAACTAAACCCCAGTCTTACCCCGCGCGCGCACGTGCACACACACACACACACACACACACACACACACACACACACACACACACACACACACACACACACACACACACATACACACACACTCGCACGCATACTCGCACACGCTCTCTATCTTGAACCACCACTACTCTTAAACACATGGACATACTGATTTAGTACCGCCGATCGGTGACAGTCTGTGTGTGTGTGCGTGTGTGTGTGTGTGTGTGTGTGTGTGTGTGTGTGTGTGTGTGTGTGTGTGTCATTCTGTTACATAAACAAGGAAATTCATGTAGTGATGAAAATGCTGAAACCTAGAAAATTTCTAGATGGTTATATAGTCCTATGCAGCTCAGTGGCTCCATCAATCTTAAGAAGGAATGTTGTCCAAACTGATGATTTGGAAGTATTTACTGCTTACGTAGTCCAGATTACTCAGGATACCAAAACACAAAATGAACCAGCTTTGATTTTTCCTCTACGATCGCACAACTTTTCCATTTTCAAACTGTAAATTTGTTACTTCTTCCCTGATCTCGGTTCATTGGAGTTCACTTTCTTGTGTTCAGTACACTACCGAAGTTAAAACTTAAATTTGGAGTAACTCTTAGTTTAAAATTCTATTCGGAGTCCACGGAATTTTTTTTCCTTTTTTTTTTCTTTCACTTTTTATTTGGTTGTAAAGCAATGAAGTTATTTACATAAAACACGTTTGTCCCCCCACACGTTTTGACGTTTAATGTGAAACGGAATGCTACTCTGCCACACTCACTGTCTCTTGTATCCAAGGTTCTCTCCCTTAGGTAATCCTTACGTGCTTTGCCAGCCTTTTTTGCACTTTCACGAGAAGGGGGATGGGATTTTTGCGTTTGCAACAGTTTTTTTTTTTTTCAATTCATTTTTTAAGAACACTTCCCAGTTTTCATTCACTCACATGTTGTCTCATCATTTTTAGTTCTTCTAAAAACAACCCTTGTGTGTGTGTGTGTGTGTGTGTGTGTGTGTGTGTGTGTGTGTGTGTGTGTGTGTGTGTGTGTGTGCATGCGTGCGTTCGTGTGTGTGTGTGTGTGTGTGTGTGTGTGTGTGTGTGTGTGTGTGTGTGTGTGCATGTGCGTGTGCGTGTGTGTCACTCTTCTTTTCTCCTTGGTGTGAATGACTATTGTATGCATGTCATCCATAGAAGCTGATGCTTTATAATCTGTAATGTCCGTAGGCCTATATCATGCTGAAGTGCTTCATTGAATGTGGCATATAATCATGATTCTTAGATATGGTTTTGAAGTGACATGCATAGATATCGAAAATTAGTTAACTGACCTTTTATAAAAATTGATATTGTTGACATCGTTAACTTACGATGTATTTCCCCAGTCAAACACCTGCATGGTGCCATGTTGGTAATGTTTGCCCTGTGCTTGTATATATGTGTGTGCGTGTGTGTCTGTGTGTATGTGTGGTTGTGTGCATAAGCGTGCACGACCATGTGCCTGCGTGTGCCCATGCGTATTCGCCTGCATACATCCATGTCTCTATGTATGCGCGTGCGAGTGAGTGCGTGTGTGTGTGCGTGCGTGCCAGCCAAAAGCTCCTCAGGACGCCATGAGTGTCCGATCCAAGCCTGTAAGAAGTCACAGTTGCACAGGCTTTTACACAGCCTGTCAACCCCCATCCACCCACACCCTGAACACCCCCTCACGTGCTCCTTCCTCAGCTTCTATCACCACCTTCATCCTCTCCCGCCCTACTTCATGACGAAGGCTTAACACGGGTTTACCGGAGATTTGGCTAAGTGAACCC
>JAMYXO010001424.1:20000-30111 GCA_033310375.1 Conus canariensis
CTTCTCATCTTCATCTTCTCATCTTCATCTTCTCATCTATCTCTCATCTATCTTCCATCTATCTTCTCATCTTATCTCTCATCTTCATCTTCTCATCTTCATCTTCTCATCTTCATCTTCTCATCTTTATCTTCTCATCTTCATCTTCTCATCTTCATCTTCTCATCTTCATCTTCTCATCTTTATCTTCTCATCTTTATCTTCTCATCTTCATCTTCTCATCTTTATCTTCCCCTAGTTCACAAGCGTTCGGTCCAGCAGATCAAACAGGCTTCCATGACGATAACAGATCACGCAACACGCGCACACGCCGTCACTGACGATTTCGGGGGTGGTGTTGTCCAGACACTCGGCCATGGAAGCAGGCATCTCGAGGAGTTGGCGAGCAGCCTCGGGGCTCACGTCGTCGACGCTCAGGACGGAGTAGATGGGGATGTTGTCGATGTCGAAATTCTCTGGCACCACGGAGCCTTCTCTCACTTCCAGACGAAACGGTGTGCGCAGCGTACAGCCCATCGTGAGTGAGGCCTGTGGACAGCAGAGAGAGGATGGGGGTGAGAGGGAAACGGTCATGAACGTCACGTGTGTTGACGTAAGGGTTGTGTGTGTGTGTGTGTGTGTGTGTGTGTGTGTGTGTGTGTGTGTGTGTGTGTGTGCGTGCGTGAAGGTGTGTGTGTGTGTGTGTGTGTGTGTGTGTGTGTGTGTGTGTGTGTGTATGTGTGTGTGTGTGTGTGTGGTGTGTAGTGTGTGTGTGTGTGGTGTGTGTGTGTGTGTGTGTGGTGTGTGTGGTGTGTTGTGTTGTGTGTGTAGGGGTGGGGGTGGTGGTGGGTCGTGCGTAAGTGTGTGTGTGTGTGTGTGTGTGTGTGTGTGTGTGTGGTGTGTGTGTGTGTGTTTGTGTGTTGTGTGTGTGCGCGCGCGCGTTGTCAGTTTCAAGAGGTGGGTTAGGCGGCAGACAGGAGGGAGGTGTGGTGGCGGGGGGGGGGGGGGGGGGGGGGCCGGGGCGCGGAGGAAGGGTGAGGCGGGGGAAAGAGAGAAAGAGAGAGAGAGAGACACACACACACACACACACACACACACACACACACACACACAGAGGAAGAGAGGGACAACAGCTGAGAGAGAGAGAGAGAGAGAGAGAGAGAGAGAGAGAGAGAGAGAGAGAGAGAGTCAGTCGTCTATAGCCCAGCGTAGCTCGACCACTAAGGTCCATATGAGATCTGTCACCTAATCACGGTCAGTGTCTTACACGCGTGTATTAAAGACATGCATACATACATACAGACAGACAGACAGACAAACAAACAAACATAAAGACACAGACAGACCAACAGACAGACAAAGAGATAGAGACAATAGAGTCTGAAACAGATTCAGACGGAGGTAGGGTCAAAAAGAGGAAAAGAGAGAGACAGCGAGAGTCAACTGACAAAGGCATGGCGTATCAATCAAAAATGGCGAAAACAACCGAAGAAGAAGAAGAAGAAGAAGAAGAAGAAGAAGAAGAAGAAGAAGAAGAAGATGATGATGATGATGATGATGATGATGATGAGGAAGAAAAAGAAGAAGAAGATGATGGTAGTGATGATAACGATGATGATGATGATGATGATGATGATGATGATGATGATGATGATAAGAGAAGAAGAAGAAGAAGAAGAAGAAGAAGAAGAAGTTTAACAACAACACAAACAACAATAACAATAATAATAATAATGATAATAATAACAATGATAATGATACACTCAGCATACCTGCAGGGTGGTTAAAACAGAACAAAATCAACTCTGTGCAAGATGACCACAGCAACGCACAGCCTATCGGGTTATGACGCTCTCGCTGCCCACCGAGGTCCAACGGTCAGTGTCGATTCTCCTTCAACGACAACACCCGACTCGGGTAGAGGGCTAGTTGTAGTTAAAGCATTCGGTGGCGAGTCAGTGCCTTTATTTCAACGTCCCCGTCTCTCAAGTCATACTTCGCCTCCCCCCCCCTCCACCCCAAACTCTATTTTTGTCCCTCTTCACCCCGCCAATCACCTTCCTCCCGTTCCTATCTGCTCGGTCGCTATCTACTCTCCGTTCCTTCCCTTTCCACAAAGGCTACTAGGAGGTATTACGAAGTGACTCCATCATAATCCACACTGACCACAGATGTTAAGACGACGTTGAGGACGGACGAACGATAAGGACAGAAAACCACAGTCGCTGCGACATCGAAAGTTAAGGACACAGCAGAGTTATGAACGGGAGGAAAGGGGAGGGAGTGGGGAGGAGAGAAAGGATGGGGGAAGGGTAAATGTGACTGAGAGACGGGGACGACATAGCGATGGGAGTACAAGTTTTATACATTTTGATTTGACTCCATCAAAGTTAATTTAAAATTGTTGTGTGGTGTTCTTCTTTGTTTACCATCAGAGTTTGGAGTGAGAGAATATTTTTCAACTTTAACCTTATCTTTCGTAGTAGTATTCACACTCAAACGCACTCACACAAACATCGCACACACACACACGCGCGCGCGCGCGCGCGCGCACACACACACACACACACACACACACACACACACACACAAACACACACACACCCACACACACACACACACACACACACACACACACACACACACACACACACACACACACACAAGATCTTAATACGATTCTAAATCCTTAAAATGATAGTACAGCACTTTCAGTTACATATTAATTTGTTTCTGAGAAATGCCTCCTTGATCTCAGGTGATCCCAATTCTGAACTAACAGTAGGACGATCGCCTCATGAATCATCAATGTTAAAAACGGCATAACCTTGTTGCACCCCCACCCCCACCTCCCACCCCCTTCCCTGCAATAAACACCTGATCCGGCCCTGTGTCGTGGGAAGCAAACAAAACTAATGCGCATGCAAGTTCATCTCTTTCAAGGATTAGAGAGATAGGACACAGTCGCCACAATCAGCGTTTCCTGAGTCTGTTTCTAGGGTCCGAGTCGGAATCGGTGTCTGAGTTTGAGTCTGAGTCTGAGTTTGAGTCTGTGTCTGTGTCTGAGTTTGAGTCTGAGTCTGAGTCTGTGTCTGTGTCTGAGTCTGTGTCTGAGTCTGAGTCTAAGTCAAGTCTGTGTCTGAGTCTGAGTCTAAGTCTGTGTCTGTGTCTGAGCCTGTGTCTGAGTCTAGTAGTCTAAGTCTGTGTCTGGTCTGAGTCTGAGTCTGAGTCTGTGTCCGAGTCTGAGTCTGAATCTGAGGCTGGGTCAGAATCTGAGTCAGTGTAGCGATTCTGCGACTCAAAATTGGCCACACGCCACAATTGGGAGTTTGCACTGATACACTCCATGATCGATATAAGAGTTTTGAGGCGTACCTTGAGTTTGAGCCAGCATTTAATTAATGTTAAACTGATAATTGATCAAAAGAACAACTCCTCACCAATCATTTCCCTTGTTGGGGGGTGGTGGGGGGTGGGGGTGGGGTGGGGGGGTTCACCGATGAAATCACAATCTTTAAATACCTGACCTTCCACTTATTTGACGCTACATTTCCGGCCTTAGCACTCATCTGTGACCCTATCTTTGCGCCAGCTGGAAGCCCCCAAATAGTTCCATCTTTTGATTTTATTAATCTGTCTGCTTGGATTGACCTGGCTTGTACCTTGATGGCCATATGACAAAAAAAAAAATGGGGAAAATCAAAGTGCAGGAAATGCTAGCCTGAGCTGCCGAACAATGCCAGCTCCCAGATGGTTCAAGACAACATGGTGAGACAGACACAGTAAGCTTACTATCAAAGCACCAGCTCAGGCTTATACGCAACCTTGTCCCCTCCGCTGTCTTTCTTGTTCATGCGAGTCGTGGGACCCTCACAGCAGAAATCGCAAAGGAAGATCCTGACCACAGAGATGAGATGCCGTCGTAAAGATCCTAGACATCTCCTGTATGGATCATGTCCCGAACGAGCACGTGCAAAAGACAGTCAAACAACATAGAGGAGAATTTTGAAGACCTTCGAACAACTCCCAAAAGGCCCATGCTAAAATGGTATGGCCACATTACGGATCAGATGGGCCAGCCAAAACGATCCTCCATGGGGCTATCGAGACACGCAGAGGCAGTGTGTGTGTGTGTGTGTGTGTGGGGGGGGGGGGGGGGGGGGGGGGGGGGGGAAGAAAAGAGAGAGATATAGAACAAGATGCAAAGCATATGAACGTACTCCCAGTTTATCTTGAATACGCGTGTACAGTACTTTCATAAATATTTGTCAAATTAAAAAAAACAAAAACGTCACAATCAAACATGCGTCATAATGTATTTCGTCACCGAGATACTCCATAAAGGAGAAAAACTGTTTGGGGCCGTTATAGCCGTTAGTAATGGCTTTTCTGGTAAAGTAAAAACATCGGGCATCATCCGTGACCCATAATGAACATACCTACAAATTTTCAGAAAGATCGGCCCAGAAGTTCTGTCTGGAGCGAGTGGAACACATTTTGACCACGGACAGTTAGACAGACACACACACACAGAGACAGCATTTCTTCGTTCCCATTGTAAAGTGCTCCCTGTTCTATAAGAACTGGGGTACAAAAATGGCAGACAAAACAGAGGAGTGGACAAGCAAGCTTTTTGTTTGCAGAAACACAGGCCCTCGCACACAACCCACAGGAATGGCGCGACCTGGTGCGGAAATCCCTCCTGCGCGCCCTCATGATTCTACCCAGAGTTAAGGGACCTAGGCAAAAGAGAAGGCATTTTCGTTTCTTTTTCTTTGTTTTTTTTTTTCTTCTTTTTTTCTTTTTCTTTTTTTTTTCTTTATTCCTTTTTTTTTTTTTGCACCCCATTGTATTTTCTTCTTTAAGGAATTCTAGATCTACCATTCTCCTCCCCCTACCGCTTACAGCTGTCCAGCGCATCCACACCCCTCCTCACCCCTGTCCACTCCTCCCCCCCCCCCCAAAAAAAAAAAAAAAAAAAAGATAAGTAAATAAATAAATAAATACATAAAAAGACGCATCACGCTGTTTGTAATACAACCATTTGTGGGTGCATGCGTGTGTGTGCGAGCGCACACGCGTGCTCGCGTGCACGTGCGCACGCGCGCGTGTGTGTGTGTGTGTATAAGAGTGAGTGAGTGTGTGTGTGCGTGTGTGTGTATGTGTGTGTGTGTGGGAGGGGGGGGGGGTGAGTGGATGGGTGGGTGGGTGGGTGTGTGCGGGTGTGGGGGTGTGGGGGTGTGGGTGTGTGTGTGCACGCACAACACACACACACACACACACACACACACACACACACACACACACACACACACACACACACAACAGAATTTTCAAAATGCTTCATCATTATATCCCAAAATTTGTTTGGATGTCTTTCTCAGTGCTTTCACACGACTGGCTGACATGGGTGAATCTGGGAGGAAGATAAATCATGGGTATCCTGTGTTTGGAAAGTGGTTAGTGCTCTGAACGACTGTAGGGCTGTTGTTGAAAATAAGTAGTATTCTGAGCGTAGGTTCTGAATACTGCTGTACTAATCTGAAATAAATGTTAGCGAACCGCCCAGAGAAACGTGGACAAACGAGTCACAAGACAAAACACAACGCGTTTCGACCTCTTAGGTCTTCTTCAGGTGAGACACAAACGAATAATATAACGAAAATTCACTTAGCTTTAATCGCTTCAGATCGCTTCAGAGTTCAGCGCAAGAACTGTAACGGCCTGTAACGGTTTTTCTTCTTTATGGAATGTCTCAGAAAGTACTTGGTCAATCTTTGTGAAAATTAGCAGGTATGTTCATTACGGGTCACGGATAATGTCCGATGTTTTAGTTTACCCCGTTATAGCCGTTATTAACGGCTGTAACGGCCTGTAACGGTTTTTCTTCTTCATGGAATATCTCAGAAAGTACTTGGCCAATCTTTGTGTGAAAATTAGCAGGCATGTTCATTATGGGTCATGGATAATGTCCGATGTTTTAGTTTACCCCGTTATAGCCGTTACTAACGGCTGTAACGGCCTGTAATGGTTTTTCTTCTTTATGGAATATCTCAGAAAGTACTTGGCCGATCTTTCTGAAAATATGTAGGTATGTTCATT
Organism: Conus canariensis; assembly: GCA_033310375.1. Classification (NCBI taxonomy): domain Eukaryota; kingdom Metazoa; phylum Mollusca; class Gastropoda; order Neogastropoda; family Conidae; genus Conus; species Conus canariensis. The sequence goes on from JAMYXO010001424.1 coordinate 26,082, forward strand.
ATGGGCAACGGATGATGCCCGACGTTTTAGTTTACCGTTGTAGCCGTTACTAACAGCTATAACGGCCCATAACGGGTTTTCTTTTTCATGGAATGTCTCAGGAAGTACTTGGCCGATCTTTCTAAAAAAATTGTAGGTATGTTGATTATGATGTTTTAGTTTACCGTTATAGCCGTTACTAACGGCTATAACGACTCATAACGGTTTTTCTTGTTTATGGAACATCTCAGAAAGTACGTGGCCGATCTTTCTGAAAATTTGTAGGTATGTTCATTATGGGTCACGAATGATGCCCGATGTTTTAAGTTTACCGTTATAGCCGTTACTAACGGCCCATAATGGTTTTCTTCTTTATGGAAAATCTCAGAAAGTTCTTGGCCGATCTTTCTGAAAATTTGTAAGTATGTTCATTATAGGTCACAGATGATGCCCGATGTTTACCAGAATAGCCATCACTAACGGTTACACCAGCCCAAGACGGTTTTTCCTCTTTATGGAATATCTCACGTGTATTCAGGATAAACTGGGAGCATGTTTATATGCTATGCATCTTGTTAAAGATATTTTCATGACGCAGCCCGAGTTTCCATAGGGGAACACACGCCGGCTCGTCCAAGTGGTGTTTATGTATGTGCCTACGTGCGTATGTGCGCGCACGCGCGCGCGCGTGTGTGTATGTGTGTGTGTGTTTGCGTGTTGTGTGTGTGTTGTGTGTGTGTGTGTGTGTGTTGTGTGTGTGAGCGCATGTATCTTTCTCCCCAACATCCACATATGCACGTGCCACCGCATATTCTATACACACACGCGCGCGCGCGGCGCGCACACACACACACGCGCGCGCGCGCGCGCGCGCGCCGCGCTCGCTCGCGCACACGCACGCATACACACACGCGCGCTTACGCACGCATGCACGCGCGCACGCCTACATAGCACATTATCTTGGCATTTATTATGTTCTGGATTCCTTGTTTGATTTAGGCCAAATGCAAAAAACATACCAAAAAAAGGGGGGTAAAAAATTGATGTAAAACACAACCAACAGGGGCCCCCGACTTTTCGGGGAAATTTTTCTTTTTTTTAAAACAAAGTAAAAAACCCAAAATAAAAAGGCACAGCCTCCCAAAAAACCCCCGGGTTTTTTCCCCTTTTCCCCCTTTTCAAAACCCATATTTATTTTTCCCTTTATCCAGAAAAAAATTTTTCCCCCCCCCAAAAATCTTTTTTTTTCCCCCTTTTTTTGCGCCCCCCATTTTTTTTAAAAAAATTTTTTTTTTCTTTTTGCGGACAGAACTTTAAAAAAAATTCTGGTCAGGGAAAATAAAGACTTTCAGGGGGGAAGGGGAAATTTTTTTTCCGACCCTTCCCTTTTTTCAAAAGAGAGAGAGGGAAAAAGGGGAGGAAGGGGGGGGGGGGGGGGGGGGGGGGGGGTCGAGGCCCCAAAAGGGGTTTTTTTGGGGAAAAGGGGGAAAAAAAGGAGAAGAAAAAGAGAGAGAGAAGAGAGAGAGGTTTTTGGATTTTTTTTAAAACAAAAACTCTTGAAAATTTTACCTTCCCCTTTTTAAGCTCCACTGCCTGAAAATTTTTTTGGGCGGGGTCTACCCGCCCACCGGGAGGCTGGGCCTTTGGCCTCAACCTTGTTTTGGCTTTTTATTTTTTTAATTTCAAATTTTGCTTTTTTGGGGGCTAAGGGGGCTCTTTTATTTTTTGATTATCATTTTTTTTGGGGGGTTTTTTTTGGGTTTTCTCCGGGTGCGTTGTTTTTTTTAATTTGCCACAGGGGAAAATTTTTTTTTTTTTGGGGGTTTTGGTGGTTTTTTTTTTAGGTCCCCTTTTTTTATTAGTATTTAGGTAAAAAAAATTTTGAAAAGAAAGAAGGGGAGAAGGGAAAAGGGGGTAGAGGAAAGAAAGAAAGAGCGGAGGGAAAGTTGTTTAAAACAAAAAAATCCTGTGGGGCCCCCGGGGGGGCCCCTTCTTAAAGGGGAAAATTTAAAACCTCAAAAAAAGGGGAAAAAAAACCCTTTTTATGGATAAGTTTTAAAAATGCCAGCTGCACGGAAAAAACCTAAAGGGAAAGGGGTTAAAAAAAAAATTTCTTTTCCTTTCCCCTTTTTTTGTGGGTGGGCTCTCCAAACTGAAAATTTGGGCTACAAAAAAATTTTGGGAAAAAACCTTTTCCCTGGGGGGGGGCACAACCGTGGCCATTAAAAACAAAAAAACCCTTTTCCCGGGGGCAGTTAAGGGGGTTTTCCTTTTGACGTTTTTTGGAAAGGCCAGGGGGGATTCCCGAAACCCAAATTAAGAATTTTTAAACCGCCCCAAAGGGGAAATTTAAAGGGTTTGCAAAAAGGGGGTTTCTTTCCCCCTATTAAACCCTTGGGGAAACCCCCCTTATTCTCTGGGAAAAAACCCCCTTTCCGGGATACTAAAAATTTTTTTTTGAAAAGCCCCAAAAAAAACACACCAAAACCCTGCACCAACAAAAGGGAAAAAAAAAAAAAAAACAAAACAAACCCAAAACACACTTCCCTTTTCAAAACCCGGGGAAAAAGGAAAAAAGGAGGGGGCGAGGGGAAAAAAGAGGGAAAGGGAGGGAGAGAAAGGGTGGGGGGTGTGTGGGGGGGGGGGGGGCCTTTTTGCCATTCAACTTTTTTTTCTGGGGTTTTTACGTCCTTTTAAATTTTTAAAAATTTCCCCCCCTAAATCGGGTCTAGAAACTTTGTTTTTCGGAGAGAGGGAAAAAAGGGGAAATTTTGTTTTCTCGCTCTCCTCCTCCCCGGGTTTTTCCCTTTTTCTATACCAAAATTTTAAATGTTTCTCTCTCCCCCCGCCCCCTCCCCTCTCCTCTCTCCTCTCCCCCCCCTTTGGTCGTGCGTTTTTTGGGGTTTTTTGTCTTTTGGGGGGCCCGTCCGCGCCCTTCCCCCTTTTCACGTGGAAAAGCAGTGGAAAAAGCGTTTCCGGAGCGGGACCCCCCACAGTCTAGTCTTGGGGCAAAAAATGGACGACCCCCCCCACGTGATAAAACCCGGGGTCACCCCCTTTAAAAACCCTGCCGCTTCCCCCCTTGCTTCGGGGGCGGGCAGGGGGAGGGGAGTTTTTGGGTTTTTTTTTTTTCCCCCCCAGCTGCAGTGTAGCTTGGGAAAAAAACCCCGGCCCCTTTTGGGGCCCCCCGGGGTTTGTATAGGGGGGCGAAGTGTAAAAGGGGGAAAAAAAAATTTTTTCTGCATATTAATTACTGTACAATGTGTCGTGGGGTGTAGGAAAAGATTAAGGGGGAAAAGAAAACAAACCAACGAAACGTTTTAGTTTTTTTTTCTTTTTTTTTTTCCCCCTTTACAATCTTTTTCCCCCCCAAAACATTTTTCCCTTTTTTTAAAATTTTTTCAAAAAACTTTTTTTTCTTTAAAAAAAAGGGTTTTCAGCAGTCCCCCCGCTATCCAAAACATTTATTCATGAAATTTGCAAATTTTTGGGGGGTTAGAACCCCCCACTTTTCCCCCGATAACGGTAAAAAAAGGCCGTATAACCCCACCGAGACAGGGACGGTAAAAAGGGATTTTTTCCCCCCGCTAAAAAAAAAGACCCAAAACCCCGGGGAAAAAACGCCCTGTCAAGGCTGGTAGCGAAAAATGGGGGTTTTTTTGTGGGGGGGGCCCCCGCAACTTTAAAAAATTTTTAGTGTATGGCAAGGAAAATGTTGTTCGGTAAAAACAACACTGGTTAGGTTTTGAAAGCGAGAAATAAGAAAGTCCCCAAAAGTGACAAATTTGGGGGAAAAAAAGGGTGGTTGCCCCCCGTCCCCCCATGACTGAAGAAAAAAAAGGGGTTAAGAAAGAATTTTGGGGGGCCCCAGCGTTCGCCCAACCGCCGGGTTTTTTTTTTCGGGGAAAAAAGGGGGGCCCCCCGGGGGGGGCCGACAAAAAAAGACGGTGAGAGTGGGGGGGTGAAACACAAGCTTTTTTTGGGAAGTACTTGAAAACAAAAATGGTTCGTTAAAAGGTTCCCCAAAACGGGGGGCCCCAATTTGGGAACG
>JAMYXO010000141.1:0-7500 GCA_033310375.1 Conus canariensis
CGAAAGCTTGGCTGTGTCTGGAGTGGCACTGTCTTCATCTGTCCGTGGGCGGGGGTGGTTGGGTCTGTGGGGTGTGCTCGGCAGCTGGAGGGTGGTGTTTTTCGCCGGTGGGCTCTGCAGTCATGAAATACGGGCTGGTACACCCATGGGGATGCTACTTTAAGGCTGTTATGAGCTGCATCCTGTAGTCTGATTTACCTCTGTTCAGGAGCAGTTATGTCCCTTGATATCTTAATGGAGTGTCCTGCGCGTGCCTGTACCCATCGTCAACACAGCGCAGGCCTCCAAGGGTGGTACAGGACTGCTCTAAAGGCAGGTGAAGACAGTGCTTCTCTGGGTCCTCCCCAGCACCTTCGGGTGTTTCTTTTTCCTCGTACTTTACTTAACCAATTAACGCCCTCAGGACGGAGACCTTACTATTTTGTTACGCTCTTCTATCTCAAGCACTACTAATAAATCAGAACAAACAACTGGTTTTCCGTCTGGGTTAGTTATTTTTACGTCCAATGAATTTATAGACCCTTCAACTAATTCCTTAAATTGACTGTTTTCACCAAATGTGTTTAACTGATAATCGCAATAACCCACCCTAGTTGATGGAAGTGCTCTTAGAACTGTAGATGGTTGGCCATTATACAAATTAGTATCTGTTTTTAATTCATTTAAATGGACATACAACCTTGGGTTAATTAGAGAATCGGATGGTCTACTACCTACATACTCATAAAGACCACTTTCTATGTACATATGTGTTTTAATATGATACGTTTCACCACTAGTATAAAAGCCCAAAATTCGAGCAAGGCTTCTAGGAAAAACGTACTCCCTTCTTTCGTCTGGAAAGTGCATAGTAATTCTGAGGTTTGCCTCATTAATTTTTAACTTAATGCCAAAATTGCTAAATACTTCTTTTAGAGAACAAAAGTTGTAGTAACCATCAGGTATTTTTAACTGCTTTAATACATTACCTTGTTCGTCCTTAATATCCACCCAGTTATTCTTAGCTTTTTCAGATATCGGAAATGAAATGAGGCAGGGAACAGTTATTGTTTACTGTTCCCTGCCTCATTTCATTTCCGATTTTGTTTTGATTAAATTGAGGTTATTTGTATTTGTTTCTGTCCGTCTGTGTGTTTGTCTTTTGATCTCCCTTGCATCTTTGGGTGGATCCTCAGGCGTAGGCTCAAAAATTGTCCCTTACATTTTATACTATTTGCATAATGTCTCTAGTTTTTCAGCAACTTTTTTCCTCCCCACACTTTCGTTTAGTTTCATTTACTACTCATCGCTGGCTGCTTTGGGGGTGCTATTGGATTCTTTTTGCACCCTTGGTGGTGAGAACACCACAGTATTATGGACTGTGGTGTGTCTCTATTTGACGCCAGGAGCGCAGACACAACCAGCCGTGTCTCCCTGATGAGTCCGACCCAGCGGACGAAAGGCCTCGGAGCAGGCAAAACAAATATATCTGCCTTCAAAAGGGATTGCGATGGTTCCCTTATGCAGCTAGTGAAGAGTTTTCATATCTGTAACATATTTTCTTAATTTCATGTTCCCAGTTTCTCCATCTTCAAATTCCGCCCCCCCCCCCCCCCCCCCCCACCCTCCTTAAGTCCAAATCTTTGCCAAGTCATTACTATGAAGATAGTTCAGTTGTTGGCCTGCGCTTGTTTTTTCCCCCACTAATAGATTGTTCGTCTATGTATTTGTCTGACTTTATTCAAGTTTAAAAGGCTGTGCCGGTCTTGAATACAAGTTACTCTGTGTTAGGTTTTCTTATGGGAGCCAAAAAATACCCAACTTGTTTACTTTTTTCAGATATGTTAATCCACTTTATTTTAAAACCAATTTCTCTAAGAGCAACCCTACTATCACCGCGCCTATTGTCAGTTGGATACTTTAAGAACACACGCGTGTTTTGTTTAGTTACATAAATGTGCATCCTTTTTAAAAAAATATTTTAAATGGAACCTTTTAATTACAATGAAAGTGCCACTTACGATGTAGGAGGGGTTTATGAGCCCAACTCTTTGGACTTCAGTGTCCTAACCATCGCAGTAGATGAATCATATGGCTTCCAAGTCAGACTTGTAAACCCACTAACTAGATATTTAAATCCTCCAATAAAGAGTGATAGCGTGCCATCAGCATGGTCAACCCACCCTATGGCTTTTTACCAGAATCGGTTAAATTTTGCAGTTTACTGCTCAACCACTGGCTGCGGTGTTTCATATGCAAACCATTTAAACCACCCCAATCTCTTAGTAAGGTCAGTATATAAGTTTCATGTTTATTACCAGTATAGACGCATACTAACTGAACTACAGGTACGCCTCCCCAACGACAACGCGTTTAATCCATTTCTCAGCTCAATGGACAATAATGCATATGAAAGAATCTGCAACGAATTTAACATTAAACCTTCAACTGACTTTAGACAAAAGTTAGACCGCAATCACGGGTTAGGCACATTGTATTTGTGGGGTCAACATAGAGAATATGATTTTGACTACTGGCCTGGCCACACCTCTTTTCAACCAAACAAGCAAGTTAGATTGGGATCAATAGAACAAAAACACCCCAATGCTTGGGCAACATTTATCTTAGATGAAAGTAAAGGCCTAACAATGCCAGGAGTGCAAAGACTCAATGACTCCATACGGACGTACGTTTGGTGTCTATTAGGAGCGCAAGCACAGACTAAGTCTAGCATAGTGGATCAATGCACATGGTATAATATTCATACGACATTTCCATCTAGACAAGTGCATATGGTATAAATTCATACGATATTTCCATCTAGACAAATGCAAATCTAAGACGATGAAGGTAATGAATTATGCACAAAATATTTATCAACTGGAGCATGCATTAAACATGTACATGGCATGAAATGAGCTTCATATTCCGGAGAGAAAACACTAATAACCAATTTCTAACGGCGAGAATCCGGCATCATTGCTACAAGTATTAGATGACAAAACTTCACGACATTCACAAGACGAAGGTTTTGGATACTCACTTGACAAGTAATTACATTGGCAGTTTCATACTGAGAAATTGATAGTGAAAGCAAGGAAAAGGTCAATTGGCATTTACAGCAATGGATGCTTAACAATGGGATCAAGATACAAACAATGACAATAAACCTCCGTTACCACAGTCACCACCCTCATCAGATCAAAATTATTTATGAATGAGAAGTTTATTTATCAGCTCTGCACAGCTTGTTGAATGAAATACAATCTACAGACAGTAGATGAATGAGAAGTTTATTTATCAGCTCTGCACAGCACACACATACACACACGCCTGAGCGCACGCACGCTCACACACAAACACACACATACACACACGCACACGCGCGAGCTCACACACTAACACACACACGCTCACACACACACGCTCACACACACTCGCACACACACATGGCATGAAATGAGCTTCATATTCCGGAGAGAAAACACTAATAACCAATTTCTAACGGCGAGAATCCGGCATCATTGCTACAAGTATTAGATGACAAAACTTCACGACATTCACAAGACGAAGGTTTTGGATACTCACTGTTCATCTGTCAGTTTCTCAGCCGACTTCTCCGACTGACAGCCTGAATAATGCGGAATGCCTTCTCGCCAAACCTGCTAACCCACGGCCAGCTCAGCAATCAACTGTTCATGGCAGTGACAACAGCTGTGTGGAGAGTGGGAAGCCTTCCTCACATCCTGTCAAGTCCCCCACGCTCACAGATCCTGCTAATGAAGGCACTATGCCCACTGAATTAAACACACCCAGTGCCTCACTCTCTGATCCAGCAGCCCTTCCTGCCAAACCTGGCGTTTGTGATGACGCTTCCTCGTCTGCTCATCTTACGATTGACTATTCCATTCCTGTCAGTAATGTTTTTGCTCCTTTGTCTAGTAGTGATTTATGTGAAAATGCATCCAGTGACATGTATTCTCAACATCAGCAGAAAGCTAAAGCAGATAATGTAAACTCTCAATCCGATAAAACAAGACTCAAACTCTCTCCCCATGATATCTTAAGTTCTATATCTGTGAATGATCAAGTGTCTGCGCTCTTAATTGGTGACTCTGTCTTGCAGTACCTGGACCCCAAGAGACTAGCGTTACGCTCTTATAATATGTCTAAAATCTGTGTGTCAGGAATTTCAACCCATGACTTAGAGCATTGGCTTATCCGTCAATCAGCTAATCACAAAGTCAAAGCCCTAATCGTTCATGTTGGCATAAATGACTGCCCGTCAGGACAGGTCACAGTTCAACAATGGACACAGTTGATTAACCTGTGTCATCAAGCTTTCCCTACTTCAAAAATAGCATTCAGCTCCTTAATTCCAGCAAAGGGCAGACACAATTTGAATAATTCTGTTTTCCCCACAAACCGAAATCTTAGAGAAGCTTGTTTCCAGTCTGAAGCTACTTTTATAGACAACACTGACACATTTATTGCCGCTTCTGGTGCTCCTAAGCTGGCCATGTACAAAGACCTCACCCACCCCAGTTTTAAGGGTACAGCTCAGCTGGCCTCTAAATTCAAGAGCACTGTCTTGGACTGGCTGGTAGACACACTGCCACAGCGCAGAGGTCACCAGACAGAGCGGGATTTGCCAAACGGTCGGCAGGGAGGGAACAAATATTCACGGGATTTTCATTTCAGATTCAATGCTGGCAATGTCGGATTTAACGATGCCATCCTTTCTGACATGTCTCCCAACCAGCAGTTGCACTCCGCTCCTCATGGTAATCCTCATACCTCCCAGCCTGTCCCCAGCTTCCGTGATACCTGGTATGCTTACCCATCCAACTATTCCTCGCAAGCTAACCATAAGAATGCTCCTGATGCCCGTTTGTCAAATAACCCTTCTACTCCTATAGGTAATGTTAGCCAGCGTAGTTACTATTCACATTGTCAATCTCCTTTTAACACAGAGGGCCCAAACCAGACCTCTAGCTATGCCCCTGTCCATCGTTCCGACTTCCCGCGCCAACAGGATCCTGGCTGCAACAATGGCCAGGTTAGAAACCGTGCCATACCCCCTTTACAGTCCATGCAGCATTTCCCTTCTTTGGTGAGGCAATCTAATGATCAGAATCGATGCTTTCAGCCAGAACCAATGCTTCATACTAACCCACCCCCACACAGACTGCCTAACCCCCGTGTACATCCTGACATAGAGTCAGGGTCACCGTACTACGATCGGAACCCGGATGTCTTCCCTGCCCAGCGGGAACTGAACTCAATGTCCAGTACCCAGCCCATGTTTCCCACTAATGACATGACCCGTTATTTGCACTGGCTGAACATGATGACATCCCACATGTTGAACATTCAACATAATGGTCAATTGTGAATGTATATGTAAATGCATTACATTAAGCAGTGTCAAGCGCCTATTATTGTATTCATAGCATGTCTTTTACTGGTTTGAACAATCCTGCTGCGTCATTGTCTGCGTGGTTTGGATGAACACGCACGTACGTATGTGTGTGGAGGCGGTGGGAGAGGGGAGGTCATGGGGGTGGGGAGTCGGAGGGAGTGAGAGAGAGAGAGGAAGGGAGGAAGAGGGAGGGGGCGCTGAAGAAGAGAGAGAGAGAGAGAGAGAGAGAGAGAGAGAGAGAGAGAGAGAGAGAGAGAGAGAGAGCGCATGGTGTGTGATGCAGTTGCCTGCTCATAAGAGGGTTCAGACTGATTGTGCTTTCCTGTTGGTTTTTTTTTTTTTTAAGTGTTTTGCTTACGTTCGTACAAACGTTTCTTGGTATTGTTCACGTAGTTTTCCCCTTTTTTGTCTTTGAAATACTCTATAGGTTTTGACCTTGTGCTGTGTGAAAATTACACAGATTAATTTGTAATCTATTTTCAAATCATAATTTTTTTTTTTTTTTTTGATTCGTGGTTTCTTTGATACTTGCGATTTTTAGATTTGATCCTTTGTTTGATTACTCCCACCTTGTCTTCTGATTTTTTATATGATTTTTTTCCCATATCATTACTAGAATTTCAATAGTTAGGCCACTGGTTTAGAAAGTGAATATTTGTTTTGTAAATAAGTAGTGATTTATTTAGTGTTCCCTCTCACCATTCTATTTAAGCCATACCTAGTGCTATACACTGCAACATGCCTAGGACTTCAGACATATGGCCATCCAAACATGGACTTCGTGTAGGGTACCTTAACATCAATAATGCAATAAACAAAAAAGATGACATTGCAACTATACTTCGCAGTGATGGAAACAGTTTTCATGTATTTTGTTTTTCTGAATCCCGGTTATCTTCTCATATATCAGATGCAGAAATGGACATGCCAGGATACCAAATAATGCGACTCGACCCCTATAAACCAAAATCCACTGGCTTACTTATATATCATGCTTCCTCATTAAAATGTAAAAGGCTAGTTAATTTTGAAAATTATGGTGTTGAATCTGTCTGGATTGAAATATGTATGAAAAATAGTCAACCGCTTGCAATAGGCTTTGTCTATAGAAACCCATCAGAAACCATTGATTGGCAGGACAGATTTAATGCAATAATGGATGAAGTAACCATTCTAAGTTATGAGACAATCATATTAGGAGATTTCAACATTGATCTCTTAAAAACAAAATCAAAGTGGTATCAAAACTATATATCACATAATTTAGAACAGTTAATCGATAGACCAACACGCATAACTGAAAACTCTGCTACTCTAATAGATCATATTTACACAAATGCAAAACAATCCATTATCGAACTTTGTTCCCCTCCCTATGGTTGCAGTGATCACAACCCAATTTGCCTTACTTGGTTCAAAAACCGTGTAAAAATTCCAAAAGTAGGTCATAAAGTTATTTACTACAGGAGCTTTAGAAACTTTAAAGAAGAAGATTACCTTACTGACCTTTCTGAAGCACAATTTGACCTCATTTATCAAATCAGAGATCCAAATAAAGCAGCTGAATTTTGGATTGATACGTTTACTTCCGTATATAATAAACACGCCCCTTTTATAAAGAAAAGGATTAAACAGGAACCAAAACCTCCATGGATAACTAAAGAAATTGACACAGAAATTAATAAAAGAAATCATTTGAGTAATTTCGGAACAAATGAAGAATTCAGAAAACAAAGAAATAAAGTGACGTCATTAAAACGGAAATCGAAACGTACTTACTTTAGAAAAATGTTAACTTCTACCAAAGATACCAGGCAAATTTGGAAAGCAATTAACATATTAACTAATAAACATGTGTCAAAAAGTCAACAAATGAGCTCAGACATATCTGCAGATCAACTAAATAATCATTTTGCAACCATAGCAGATAGAATCATATTAAATGATAGATCTAGTGAAAACGATCTCAATTATTTAGAACAATACATCCATTCTAAGGATATTCGTGTTCCATTTAGTCTGAAACCCATGACCATTTTAGATGTTAGTAAAGCTTTGTCTACTTCAACCCAATCAAATACTCGTGATTTAGATGGTAT
>JAMYXO010000141.1:15000-42500 GCA_033310375.1 Conus canariensis
CCTCTGTTACCAGTCACTTTGTCAGTGCCATAGTTCATGACAGTTCCCCTCTGTTACCAGTCACTTTTTCAGTGCCATAGTTCATGACAGTTCCCCTCTGTAACCAGTGACTTTGTCAGTGCCATAGTTCATGACAGTTCCCCTCTGTTACCAGTCACTTTGTCAGTGCCATAGTTCAGACAGTTCCCCTCTGTTACCAGTCACTTTGTCAGTGCCATAGTTCATGACAGTTCCCCTCTGTTACCAGTCACTTTTTCAGTGCCATAGTTCAGACAGTTCCCCTCTGTTACCAGTCACTTTGTCAGTGCCATAGTTCAGGGAGGGATGGGGAAGGTCAGACAGGTTGTCGCATACAGCCTTGTTGAGGTTGGGATGGGAGTCTTGGCGGGTTAATGAGAAGATTGTTCGAATCACCTGGATTAGTGATTCGAACTCATACCGCAGCCATTTCTTGCACAGGTTTCCCTGTACAAGAACAGAACCTGTAGTGTAGAAGACAGTGATGGTGATGAGTTTCAGGGTGGTACAGTTCACGTGGACCGTGGTCCGGTACAACGCATCACTGGGGAGGCTGGTGGGGATAGAGGAAAAATCGACACTGTCGCTGAGGACAAGAGGCCGATTAGGTTTGGCGTAGTCGGCCCATTGTACGCTGAACTCTGGTCTGTTGTTAATGTCACCAATATAACGTTTGTATAATATTTGTCTTGCGATTGGGAAGAGGTGTAGTGGAATTTTGAATGAGTTGCTTGGGGTCTATTTGACGTGGGAGGGGGGGGGGGAAGGAGGGGATGTCGGAGAGTGAGGGTGGGGAGGGGGGGTGTGGGGAGTGAGGGAGGGGATGGGGGAGATATCACGGTCAACTCATGGTCATAAATGTTTCAAACTACATGGTACCGATAAACAGCCATGCCCGTCGCTGAACCAGTGACACTTGGAGCTAAGAGGATAAGGATAGGGGTTAGGTAATGGAGCAGGGAGTAAACGGGGAGGGGGGTGGGAAGGAGTAGGGGGTATGGGATAGAAGGCGGTGCTGCCAAGTAAACTGCCAACAAATCAAAGTCTAAGCTCCACACATCCTGGTCCACTTTAAAGGAGGATAAACAAAGTACTTCCTTGTTTGGTGAGGTTCTGGGAGACGAACACCGTGAGAGAAGAAGGTGGGCTGAAGAGCACAACAGATGGCTGAGGCACTGATTAACCAGCTTTCGCAGCTGGCCCAGGGCTCACACACTGGCACAGGCACAGGACACACGCACTAGTTACAGGCACTTAGACCCTTCCATTGCCCATAGGCGAGGAAGGTACCGATGGGAAGATTAAGATTAAGATTAAAATTATAGTCCCGTCAACAGCAGAGGTTATCTCAGGACTGTCACCACGTTTCAAACTACCACGTATACATGTTAAAAAAGGATTAAAAGCAAAACCTTACCCAACCCATTAAAATAAGATTAAAAGAACCAATCCTAGGATTAAAAACCAACACGTTGAAATCACTAACTGTAATCTGCAAAAATCAATACTGGGTAGAGAAAATCTAACAACACCAAATTCACACACGATGAAATAAATTCACTTCTTTTAGGAAGTTAAAAATATTGTCAGGGGGAACATCACGGAAAAGAATCTTCATATTATCTGCAGTGTAATGTTTCCTTCTAATGTCGTATAAATCCCAGCAGTCTAAAAGAATATGTTGGACAGATATCTGACTATCACAGGCAACACAGAAAGGCGGGTCTTCTCCCTTCAATAAAAACGAATGAGTAAAATAAGCATGACCCGTCCTCAATCTACACAATACTGTTTCTCCCTTTCGACCGCCAGCAGCCATGGGAAGATGTTCCTTTAAATCTGGACGTATTTGATGAAGCTTATTGTTTTCTTGGAGGCTCCACTCCTCCTCCCATAAAGAATTGACATACGAAGCTATTTTGCCTTTGAAATCTGAGGATGGTACAAGCAGTTTAGAAGGACGAAGACGGACAGCCTCTTTAGAAAGCCGATCCACCTCTTCGTTGCCTCTGATCCCCACATGACCTGGCACCCAGGCCAACAAAATCTCAAAACCCCTTGAAACTAATGAAGAAAACATGGTAAAAAACTTGATAATAGCCGGATGTTTTATGTTTCTTGCTCCTATAGCCTCTAAAGCCGAAAGAGAATCTGTGCAAATAAGGAATTTCCTAGACTGGGACTGCCTGATCAACTCCAAAGCCAAAAGTAGTGCAGTAAGTTCCGCAGTGTAAATAGTGCTTTCAGAGGGAATGTGTTTGGACAGTTTTTCTCCTGAAGCTGGAACATATGCGGAGGACCCTACACCAACATCGGACTTTGATCCATCAGTAAAAATAACCACATGTTCTTTAAGGTTAGAACACATGTCTAAAAATAATTGTTTATAAATTAAGGAACTCGTGTTCTGTTTGCGCTGCACGGTTAAATCAAACCTAATTTCTGGAGACGAAAACGTCCAAGGAGGTTGTTGAGGAAACTTGGAAACGTCAGAGATGACCCCAACATCAATATCCGCCTCCTCCAGAAAAGGAAGGATGCGAATACCGAAAGGGGGAATACTGGATGGACTTCTTTCATATTTCTCTTGGAAATGAGGATTCATAACACAGTCGTAGGCAGGGTTGTTTGGTTCTGAAAAAAGCTGTGTGTAGTAATTCAAAGCTAATTTTACTCTTCTATGAGACAGGGAACACTCTCCTGCCTCAGCATATAGGCTATGAACAGGTGTAGTACGAAAAGCGCCAAGGCAGAGGCGAAGACCCTGATGGTGAACTGGGTCTAGGACTTTTAGATACGAGGCTCTAGCGGCGCCGTAAATGATGCTGCCGTAGTCCAACTTGGATCGAACTAACGCCCTGTAAAGATGGAGAAGTGTGCGTTTGTCTGCACCCCAATCCGTATGAGCCACTACACGGAGGATATTCATGGCTTTGAGGCACGATGTTTTCAACTTCTGAATATGGGCTTTAAAATTCAATTTTTGGTCAAAGGTAACACCCAGAAATTTGGCTTCTGTGACAGCAGGAATTTTAACCTTATCTATGAAAATTTCTGGTGGCGGGAAAAGTTGTCTGAAATTGTGAAAGTGGATGCACTCTGTTTTAACTGATGAAAATTTGAACCCATTTTCAACTGCCCACTGTTGGACTTTATACACACACAACTGGAGTTGGCGCTGTACACCAGCAAATGTCTTTCCAGATGCATAAAGGGCAAAATCATCAACAAAAAGAGAGCAGTCTGAACCTTGGTTGACAGAGTTTACAATTTCATTTATTTTTATACTAAACAGGGCTGGGGAAAGGATACTACCCTGTGGAACACCCATTTCCTGCTCATGAATTTCTGACAATGTTGTCCCCACACGGACCTGGAAGGACCTGTCTGCCAAAAACTGTTCTATGAACACTGGGAGATTGCCACGGAAACCCATCCGATGGAGGTCTGACAGGATTCCATACTTCCACGTCGTGTCATAGGCCTTCTCTATGTCAAAAAAAATGGCAACAACATGCTTTTTATCTAAAAAAAGAGTTTCGAACAGTGGTTTCCAATCTGATTAAATGGTCCATGGTAGAGTGATGCTTTCTAAAACCACACTGTTCCATGGCTAAAAGCCCATCACTTTCCAATTTCCACATGAGCCTACCATTTACCATTTTTTCCATCACCTTACAAACACAACTTGTTAAGGCTATTGGACGATAGTTGGTTGGGTTTGAATGATCCTTCCCTGGCTTCGGAATGGGAACAATTAGGGCTCTTTTCCATGAAGCTGGGAAAAACCCAGACGTCCAAACCTGGTTATAAACTTGAAGCAGAATAGATCTAGTTGCAAAACGAGAGGACTGCAGGCGGAAATCTAAACAAATCTTAAATAAATGTTAGCGAACCGCCCAGAGAACGTGGACAAACGAGTCACAAGACGAAACACAACTAGTTTCGACCTCTTAGGTCTTCATCAGGTGAGACATTAACGAATAAAACAATGAAAATTCACTTAGCTTTGATCGCTTCAGATCACTTGGTAGGGTTCAGCGCAAGGAAGAAGGCGTTGAATGAGAACGAGGCTGTTGGAAGGGAAATAGTGAGCGAGTCAAAGTCGTAATGAAGATAATAATATTACTGATAGGAATACTAATAATAGTCAAAATACTGAGAAAAAAAAAAAAAAAAAGGGACAAGATTACTACCAATCTGTGTCAATAAGTATGGGTATGGGAGAAAGGAGAGTGGGTTAGAGGATTCTTAAACAGCAGGGTTGCCGTGGCAACAGTCCCAGAGGCGAAGGCGATGGTGATGTCAATGCCAGTGGTAGTATCAATACTAGCAATAGTATTACTGAATGATACTGCTAACAACGATAGTGAAGGTTAAGGTAATGAAAGCATGATACAGAAATATATTTAGAAAATACAATTTTTATAATAATCAAATAAATAAATAAATGAAACATTAAAAATAATAATAAATTAAAAAATCAGTAAATAATAATAATTAAAAAATAATAATAAAAAAAAATAATATAATAATAATAATGATAATAAATGCATAAATAAGATAGCTATAAGTTGTGTGAGGTGAATAGTGGGAGATAAGGTAGTATGTGTGTGTGTGGTGGGAGGATATTATGGGCTGAGATAGAAGTGGTGGGTTGGTACATGTTACTTTAAGGTGTAGATGCTATGAGGGTGGAGGGAAGAAGGGGATGGGTTTACGTACTAACTGGGGGAGGGGGAGGGGCAACATATTCACACCTATACACAATCTCTCTCTCTCTCCTCCTCCCCCCCCCCCCCCCCCCCCTTTCACGACCAACGATAAAGGAGCCAGCATTCTATTTATTATGTGTGTGTGTGTATGTGTGAGTGTGAGTGTGTGTGTGTGTGTGTGTGTGTGTGTGTGTGTGTGTGTGTGTGTGTGTGTGTGTGTTCCATTTGTAATATCAGCCTTATTGATTGGTTACCCCCACCTCCACCCCCAGCAACCGCCATATCCACCAACACCCCTACACACATCATTACTAGGGCAGGGGGAGGGGGGAGTAAGTCGATTGATGTAGCAAATGGAGAGACTCAGAGAGTGTAGGAAAAGGGAAGATGATGATAGCTGCAACCTATGTCTGAGGTAAACGGAGGGAGGTAGGGTGGTATGGGTGTGTGTAGGTGGGGGATATTTCAGGCTGGAGCTGCAGAGATGGAATGGTACATACTACTTTTGGACGTTGATGCCATGAGGGTGGACGGTGCCCAGTTTGGCAATGAGATGAGATTCCTGCATAAGGCGTTCCAAGCTGTCACTCTTAGATTGCCAAAGTGCCAAGACTTTGACATGGTTGATGTTGTGTTGGGCATGGTTGAAGTGTAGAGCGACTGGTTTGGGCCGATGGTGGCGGATGTCGGCCAGATGTTAAGAGATGCGCGTCTCAAGTGTGCGAGATGTCTCACCTACATAGATCTTACCGCACAGCTGACAGTGGATGGCATACACAATGTTGTGGCTCTGGCAGGAGAAAGTGCGTTTAATAGTGAAAGAGCCTGTGGGGCCATGTAGGATGGTGTCTGGTTTGGTGAGAGAGCAGATTTTGCAGTTGGGTTTTGAGCAGGGGAAAGTACCTGGTGGCTTAGGTGTTGAGATTTTGTTCAGCTTAGAGCGCACCAGTAGGTCGTTGAGGTTTTTGTCACGTTTGAAAGTGATCATTGGTGTGGTCTCAAAGGCAGGTTTATGGTTTTCTACTATGTGCCAGTTAGACTTCAGGATCCTGCAGATGGGCAGATTGTGAGGATGGAAGAGAAGGCAGGCAGTGGGTCTGTCTGTCTCTTTGGGAGGTTTAGTTTCCAGAGTAGATGTTCTGGATTTAGCTGCAGTGCGGCTGAGAGCATCACTGATGACGGCACTAGGGTATCCACGGTTGGTGAAAAAATCAGACATTTTGGCTGCTTGTATAGTGAAATCCTCTTCGCTAGAGCACAGTCTGCGTAGGCGAAGGAATTCAGAATATGGAATGCTATTTTTAGTGGACTGGTGGTGGGAAGATGTGTAGTCCAGGTATGAGTGCGCATCAGTAGGTTTGTAGAAGACTGAGGTTTGAAGCAGTCCATCTTTGAGGGAGATAGTGATGTCCAGGAAATTAACTGACTGTGAAATGGTGTAGGTCAGCTGGATGGATGGATGGAAGGTCTGTGCAAAGTTGAGGAAATTCTGGAGGTCATGTTCTGGCATGGATGTGGCTCCCAATCCATCATCTATGTATCTTTTGTAGAGCTCTGGTGTTGGGCCTGTGTAAGAGGTTAGTAGGCGGTGTTCTAGGTGTCCCATGAAGAGGCAGGCATAGGATGGTCCCATTTTGGTTCCCATAGCAACACCACTGATTTGTGAGAATGTGTGGTTGTTGAATTCAAAAGTATTGAGGGTGAGGACTAATTCTGCAAGTCTGACTAGTGTAGCTGTGGGAGGGTGTTGTTGGTTGGGGGGCCGTTTGTTAAGAAAGAATGCGAGGGCCTTCAGTCCATCAGCATGAGGGATGGAAGTGTAGAGAGAGACGACATCAAGGGTAAAGAGGAGGCTGGGTTTGAAAGTGGGATCTGTGTTGTATGAATTAATCATGTTGAGTGTGTGTGTAGTGTCTTTGAGGTATGTGGGGAGGCCTTGTACTATGGGTTGGAGGAGAGAGTCTAAGTACTGTGAAATGTGTTCTGTAGGGCAGCTGCATGCAGATACTATGGGTCTGCCGGGAGTATTGGTTTTGTGTATTTTAGGGAGCAGGTAGAAGGTGGGTTGTTTGGTGTCTGTCATTATGAGGAGTTTGGCTGTCTTCGGTAAGTTGTTGTGTTTGATTTCTTGTTTAACTGTGGTTGAGATGAGTTTCTGGTGTTGGGGGAGGGGTGATGCTGTGAGTGGTGTATAGAAATTTGTGTCTGACAGTTGTCTGTGTGCTTCTTTTATGTACAACTGTTTGTCCCAGACCACCACTGCACCACCCTTGTCTGCTGGTTTGATGACAATGTCTTGTCTTTGTCTCAGTGATTCAAGGGCTTTTTGTTCATCCCGTGAGAGGTTGGAATTGCGGACAGGTTTGGATTTAACTTGAGAGATTTCTTTTCTACACTTTTTGATGTAGAGTTCAACTTCAGTGGATTTGTCAAGAGGTGGCTGGCGAAGCACTGGAGTTCGAAAAAGGTGGGTAAAAATGTCTGAGCTGTCTGGTAGAGGGGGCTTGGGCACACCGTCAAGTGCAGCCATCCATCTTAATTTTCTAAAGAATCTTTCAACATCAACGTGGTTTTGATATTTATTGGTGGCAGGCTGAATGGGAATAAATTTCAGACCTTTTGCCAGGACTGATCTTTCATCATTGGTGAGAGTCAGATTATCAGGAATGCAGCGAACAAGGTGGCGGTGTTGCTCATGGGTGATAGAAGGGTCAGTTTTGTGTGTAGGGGGATTCAACTGGTCTGGGTTTGCCTCGTGTTTGTTTCGTAATTTTGATAACTTGTCTTGCTTAATCTGGTAGCAGTGATTGTGAATGAGCTGGTTGTGTGTATGGATGAGCTGTCTGAGTCTTGAAGCCGTGGCTATGGGCATGATGATTGTGGTTTGTTGTTTGAAATGTTGAAGAAGACGGGAGAGAGATTCCAGGGATGAATTGAGTGTTTTGATATGTGCCAACATGAGTCTACGGCTGGCTTGGAATAGAATTCTTGTAGTGGTAGTGGTAAGAGCGGTGTTATGAAGATCGGATGGGGTGTGAGAAAGTGAGAAGCCGCGAGGGGTGATTCGCAGTCGAATGCATTGTTTTAGAAAGTTGAGATGAGATGCAGATTTCGTTTTCTGAAACTGTGTTTTAGCATATCCTAGTGCAAATGGCTGGATGATAGGTGGCAGAAAATGAATGGACTGGTGAAAACTGGCATGTGTACGGGAGAGGAATTGGGGGGCCGGCATTATGTTCTGATTTAGGTTCTTAGAGTTGAGAGGTCAGGAGTGCCTGATTGCGATCGCACGTACACGACTAAAAACGTATGTTAAACGAAATACGGATCAATGATTAACAGTATACAATGATCGAAAGACGTATACACGATAACAATCACACACACTGATGACGTAAACAGAAATACAAAACAACGAAGGGTAGCAGTCAGTATGAATCAAAATAGATCTAGTTGCAAAGCGAGAGGACTGCAGGCGGAAATCTAAACAAATCTTAAATAAATGTTAGCGAACCGCCCAGAGAACGTGGACAAACGAGTCACAAGACGAAACACAACTAGTTTCGACCTCTTAGGTCTTCATCAGGTGAGACATTAACGAATAAAACAATGAAAATTCACTTAGCTTTGATCGCTTCAGATCACTTGGTAGGGTTCAGCGCAAGGAAGAAGGCGTTGAATGAGAACGAGGCTGTTGGAAGGGAAATAGTGAGCGAGTCAAAGTCGTAATGAAGATAATAATATTACTGATAGGAATACTAATAATGGTCAAAATACTGAGAGAAAAAAAAAAAAAAAAGGGACAAGATTACTACCAATCTGTGTCAATAAGTATGGGTATGGGAGAAAGGAGAGTGGGTTAGAGGATTCTTAAACAGCAGGGTTGCCGTGGCAACAGTCCCAGAGGCGAAGGCGATGGTGATGTCAATGCCAGTGGTAGTATCAATACTAGCAATAGTATTACTGAATGATACCAGCAATACTAGCAATAGTATCAATACTAGCAATAGTATTACTGAATGATACTGCTAACAACGATAGTGAAGGTTAAGAACACCGCCTACTAACCTCTTACACAGGCCCAACACCAGAGCTCTACAAAAGATACAGAGATGATGGATTGGGAGCCACATCCATGCCAGAACATGACCTCCAGAATTTCCTCAACTTTGCACAGACCTTCCATCCATCCATCCAGCTGACCTACACCATTTCACAGTCAGTTAATTTCCTGGACATCACTATCTCCCTCAAAGATGGACTGCTTCAAACCTCAGTCTTCTACAAACCTACTGATGCGCACTCATACCTGGACTACACATCTTCCCACCACCAGTCCACTAAAAATAGCATTCCATATTCTGAATTCCTTCGCCTACGCAGACTGTGCTCTAGCGAAGAGGATTTCACCATACAAGCAGCCAAAATGTCTGATTTTTTTCACCAACCGTGGATACCCTAGTGCCGTCATCAGTGATGCTCTCAGCCGCACTGCAGCTAAATCCAGAACATCTACTCTGGAAACTAAACCTCCCAAAGAGACAGACAGACCCACTGCCTGCCTTCTCTTCCATCCTCACAATCTGCCCATCTGCAGGATCCTGAAGTCTAACTGGCACATAGTAGAAAACCATAAACCTGCCTTTGAGACCACACCAATGATCACTTTCAAACATGACAAAAACCTCAACGACCTACTGGTGCGCTCTAAGCTGAACAAAATCTCAACACCTAAGCCACCAGGTACTTTCCCCTGCTCAAAACCCAACTGCAAAATCTGCTCTCTCACCAAACCAGACACCATCCTACATGGCCCCACAGGCTCTTTCACTATTAAACGCACTTTCTCCTGCCAGAGCCACAACATTGTGTATGCCATCCACTGTCAGCTGTGCGGTAAGATCTATGTAGGTGAGACATCTCGCACACTTGAGACGCGCATCTCTTAAACACTGGCCGACATCCGCCACCATCGGCCCAAACCAGTCGCTCTACACTTCAACCATGCCCAACACAACATCAACCTTGTCAAAGTCTTGGCACTTTGGCAATCTAAGAGTGACAGCTTGGAACGCCTTATGCAGGAATCTCATCTCATTGCCAAACTGGGCACCGTCCACCCTCATGGCATCAACGTCCAAAAGTAGTATGTACCATTCCATCTCTGCAGCTCCAGCCTGAAATATCCCCCACCTACACACACCCATACCACCCTACCTCCCTCTGTTTACCTCAGACATAGGTTGCAGCTATCATCATCTTCCCTTTTCCTACACTCTCTGAGTCTCTCCATTTGCTACATCAATCGACTTACTCCCCCCTCCCCCTGCCCTAGTAATGATGTGTGTAGGGGTGTTGGTGGATATGGCGGTTGCTGGGGGTGGAGGTGGGGGTAACCAATCAATAAGGCTGATATTACAAATGGAACACACACACACACACACACACACACACACACACACACACACACACACACACACACTCACACTCACACATACACACACACATAATAAATAGAATGCTGGCTCCTTTATCGTTGGTCGTGAAAGGGGGGGGGGGGGGGGGGAGAGAGAGAGAGAGAGAGAGATTGTGTATAGGTGTGAATATGTTGCCCCTCCCCCTCCCCCAGTTAGTACGTAAACCCATCCCCTTCTTCCCTCCACCCTCATAGCATCTACACCTTAAAGTAACATGTACCAACCCACCACTTCTATCTCAGCCCATAATATCCTCCCACCACACACACACATACTACCTTATCTCCCACTATTCACCTCACACAACTTATAGCTATCTTATTTATGCATTTATTATCATTATTATTATTATTATTATTTTTATATTATTTTTTATTATTATTATTTTTTAATTATTATTATTTACTGATTTTTTAATTTATTATTATTTTTAATGTTTCATTTATTTATTTATTTGATTATTATAAAAATTGTATTTTCTAAATATATTTCTGTATCATGCTTTCATTACCTTAACCTTCACTATCGTTGTTAGCAGTATCATTCAGTAATACTATTGCTAGTATTGATACTACCACTGGCATTGACATCACCATCGCCTTCGCCTCTGGGACTGTTGCCACGGCAACCCTGCTGTTTAAGAATCCTCTAACCCACTCTCCTTTCTCCCATACCCATACTTATTGACACAGATTGGTAGTAATCTTGTCCCTTTTTTTTTTTTTTTTTTTTTTTTTTTCTCAGTATTTTGACCATTATTAGTATTCCTATCAGTAATATTATTATCTTCATTACGACTTTGACTCGCTCACTATTTCCCTTCCAACAGCCTCGTTCTCATTCAACGCCTTCTTCCTTGCGCTGAACCCTACCAAGTGATCTGAAGCGATCAAAGCTAAGTGAATTTTCATTGTTTTATTCGTTAATGTCTCACCTGATGAAGACCTAAGAGGTCGAAACTAGTTGTGTTTCGTCTTGTGACTCGTTTGCCCACGTTCTCTGGGCGGTTCGCTAACATTTATTTAAGATTTGAAGCAGAATGTTAAGACCTGAGTCAGGAAGGTGTTTTAAGAGTTGATAATGTATTTCATCAAGACCAGGAGCAGAATCATGACATGCCTGCAAGGCAGACTTCAGTTCATTTAGATTAAAGGGCAAGTTGTAGTCTTCTTGATTGGGTGAGGAAAAGTCAAGCTTCTTTTTTTCTGCTTGCGTTTTGATCTTTAAAAACGCGGTGGATTTTTGACTAGAGGAAGAGTTGGTTTCTATGGTGGAAGCTAGCAAGTTAGCCACAGCTTGTTTGTCAGTGATGAGTGTATCATCAAGTTTTAAATGGTGGATTGAAGGGCGGCTGTTCTTGCCCCGAATTTTTTTAACAACTCTCCAGATTTTTTTCTTGGATATGTTTGATGTGAGGGAAGAGCAGAAATTTCTCCAAGACACTCGTCTACTTCCTCTACAAACAAACCTCGCCTTTGCTCTTTTCCTCTGATAAGATCGAACATTCGGGGCCACAGGATGCTGAAAGACTGAACGTTGGGCCCTCTTGCGAATGTTGCAAGCATTCTTACAATCCTGGTTGAACCATGGTGTACCAGGTAATTGTGGACCTGGTTTTGTGAGTGGGATGGTGTCTCTCGCACATGATAACAAAACATTAGTGAAGGACTCCGCTGGATCTTCTGATCGGAAGACGATTTCAGCATCTAGCTTATCAGTTATGGCTGAACGAAAGAAATCCCAATTAGCCCTTTTAAAGCAAAAATACTGAGGAAAAGAAACAGGTTCCTTCAAAACTGGAGAAAGTATTACAGGGAAATGGTCGCTCCCGTGCAGATCATCGTGAACTGACCAATCATAGTCTAGAACCAATGAAGGATCACACACTGACAAATCCAAACACGAAAGAGTACCATTTGAAGAATGCATGTATGTTGGTGATTTGTCATTTAGACAACACAGGTCCAGTTCGTTAAAGATCTCTTCCAGCATGAGACCCCGAGGTGAGGAATGTGAGCTACCCCAAAGGGGGGAGTGCCCGTTAAAGTCTCCCAAAATAAAAAAAGGACGTGGAAGCTGATCTATTAGATCAATGACTTGTTGCTTAGATATCGTACCAGAAGGAGGACAGTAAATTGAACAGAGAGTTATTGTTTTATTGAAAGTAATCCTGGCCGCAACAGCTTGTAATGGGGTATTTAAGTTAACTTGGCTGAATAACAAAGATCTGTGAATAAGAAGGGAAACACCCCCAGTGACCCCATGGCCAGTATCTGTAGGTAAAGCAGGAAAACCTACTGAACTAAAGCCTGCCAATGAAAAATGTTTTCCTGGTCTCAACAATTTTTCCTGCAGCGCAACAACACTAGGTTTGAGGTCAGAACACAACCGCTGGAGTTCCTCATATTGGGCATTAATGCCTCTTATATTCCACTGAATAAGGGCCATGACAATAAAAAAGAAAAGAAAATTACTCCATCTCATTGTCCTCATCACCTTCTATCTCCAAAGGAGAAAAGCGATTGGAAGAAGGCGATGGAGATACCACCTTCTTGGCTGACGAAGGACGATACTTATTTCCACCCCCAGATGGACGAGGTGGAAGAGGAGGCTTCATCACAGGTCGACTTCTGGAGTGTTCCCCAGACAAAGAGGCTACCTGTGCAGCCTTCCCAGAGGGTCTGGGATTGGAGGAAGGGGGCTCAGACCCTCGAGGAGTCCGGGGAGAGGTGGATATTGAGCCTCCACCCAAGGCACTGTTTGGAGTTTGCTTTCTTTTTCCACTGTCTTTCTGTACATGTTGAGGCTGCTGTTGCGTCTGCCGATCCTGATGCTGACAGCCGGCCTGAGGTTGAACAGTCTCAGTCTGAACACCAACACTGACCATGCTCCCCTTGGCGACATCAGCATATGACTTGCTGAGGGAGGACTGTCTATTCTGCACAAGTTTCCTTGCCTCAAAGAACGAAATTCGATTCTCTGTGCGTACCTTCTGGATCTCGGACTCGGTGCGCCAGGCTGGACAGTCCTTTGAAAAGCAGGATGGTTGCCTTTACAGTTTATGCAACAGGGCGGACAATCACACGGACCTTCATGCACTTGTTTTGAGCACTTGCCACACGCCTCCTGTTCTGTACACCTGTCCTTAATGTGTCCGTACTTTTGGCACTTGAAGCATCGCAAAGGTGAAGGAATGTACATAGAGACGGGAACCCTCAAATATCCGACCTTCACACACACAGGGAGAGTTGTCGTACAGAAAGTTAGAAAAAAAGTATCTGTTGGCACACGGTCTTGATCTTTTCGTGCTAGAACCCGGTGAACGTGGGTCACACCCTGGGAAGCCAGTTCCGTCTTTATTTCTAACTCGGAAACGCCTCTCAAATCACGACACCTGATGACGCCCTTGCTTGAATTCAAAGTTTTGTGAGGTGTCACTCTGATTGGCCTGTCAATCAACGTCGTCGACTTGAGAAGCAACTCAGAATGCTTCTGTTTTGCACATTCTGTCAAAAAGGAACCGTTTCGTAGCCGTTTCATGGATTTGGGTACGCCGGAGAGTCCCTCTACTCCTCTCGAAATAGCAAAAGGACTCAATCCATTCACCCCACAGAGAGGGCGAGCTTCATCCACACCCTCCATCACCAACCAACAAGGCCAAAAACCAGTTGCTGTCCTTATTTCATTATCCGAGTCCGAGTCCAAGTTCGAGCCTGAGGAATAATTTCTTTTCCTTTTTTGTTGGGAGTGAGCCATAGTTTTGAGTTTTTAAAGTTCATCCCTGCCTATCCACCCACCATGGGGTCCAACAAGGGGCCAGGGTCAAGGGGAAATCCAACTCTTGACCCCATCCGGGTTTCAGCAGGGATATACACCAGATAGAACATAACTAACCTATTCCGCCAAGATCATGACACACCGCCGGGGACAGACGGTGAACACTTACAAGGTTTCCAAGGCCAGCCAAGAACTACCCAGTTTGACCCAACCTCACGTAGAGGCAGCCGATTGACATACACGGGCCAATGTATGCCACCCGTCTTAGAGGAGGTCCGAGCCAAAGTGATGTGTTGAGAACAGTAGGCTCTCTCAATCACCAGGATCTCATTCCCCCCCACTTACAGGACGCACC
Organism: Conus canariensis; assembly: GCA_033310375.1. NCBI lineage: Eukaryota > Metazoa > Mollusca > Gastropoda > Neogastropoda > Conidae > Conus > Conus canariensis. The sequence goes on from JAMYXO010000141.1 coordinate 29,343, forward strand.
GCACGGCAAACACGGTGGGTCTGAAGAAGACCGCAGAGAAAAGAAGAAGTGTTCCAAAGAAGGCTTGTAAGTAAAGATTAAAGTACAGAGTAAAGAGCCAGGTAGGCAGAAACTAGACGAAACAGAGGCTGCAGTTTCTGTGGGGAGACTTTATGGGGGAAAAAGAGATAGTAAAAGACACAGTAGGCAGAAAAACAGGAAAGATAAGAAAAAGGGGTGGGCTCAGGTTAGTCGAGAAACACCCCCGCCACGAGAAGGCTGGCCCATGAGGGCACCGATGGGAAGAGGAAGGAACGACGTCTGTAGGAGTGGAAAGTGGCCAGATGATGTCACAAGGCACCAGGAACACCACAGGCCCTGGTCGGCATCGGGTCCAAATTACCGGGCTGAAACGACGGACTGGAGCTGAGCTAAGTGGCCAGCTGAAGATCACAAACACTGGGCGCTTGTTCAGGGCCTAGCAACGAAGGATCAAGACAGCACGTAGCAAGAAGGGCTGTGCCGAGACTCCACGAGAATCCGTGATGGTTTGTATTAAGAGAAAACGAATAATCATCAATAACTTCCTTTTCCGTTAAGAAAACCAAAAAATATATATGAATCCAGGTGCAGGACGTAATCCACACACTGTCATTAAAAACTCAGCGCTCGCTCACAGCAAGTTATACTTGAAAAAGCGACATAATTGCGGAGCTGTTCACTTGCGTCCGCACACTACGACGTCCGAGAAGAGAGAGAGAGAGAGAGAGAGAGAGAGAGAGAGAGAGAGGAGAGAGAGAGAGAGAGAGACAGAGACAGAGACAGAGAGACAGAGAGAGACAGAGAGAGAGACACACACACGAGGAGAAGGAGAGAGAGAGAGAGAGAGGAAGAAGAGAGAGAGAACGAGAGAGAGAGAGAGAGAGAGAGAGAGAGAGAGAGAATTAACGGCAAAGGACTGACTGACTACGGAGACGGCCCCAGAGAGAGAGAGAGAGAAGAGAGAGAAGAGAGAGAGAGAGAGAGAGAGAGAGAGAGAGAGAGAGAGAGAGAGAGAGAGAGAACGCTCACCTTTTTAATGATAAAAAGAGACAGATGCAATTAATTATTACGAACATGGCGAAGTGAAGAGAGAGAGAGAGAGAGAGAGGGGAGAGGAGAGAGAGAGAGAGAGAGAGAGAGAGAGAGAGAGAGAGAGAGATGACAAGGATGTTTTGCCAAGGGAAGTAATTGTTGACAAAGACCTAGTATGCTTTCTTCTTGTATTTCTTAAGAGAACACAAAACCCACAAAATTCCACCGTTTATATTAGTAAAGGAAAATGGGTCTTTTATGAACAAATAGAAGTTTGATGTATTGGGGGCGTAGATGGAATTTGACACTGTGCATGATCAGTATAAAGCTGGTGGTGGTGGTTGAAATGATGGCACTGTTGCTCATTCCACACGGTATGAACATTGGTGTTTGGTTTCAGTCACTAGGAATACACTGGGAAACGTCATGAGATTGTCTGGGGCTACGTTGTAGACAGGCAGCTGAGCAGGAACATTGAGGTGACCTGTCTGGAACTGCTTGCGGTTTGTCCTGGAACCTGCACTGTCGTCCAATTGGAAGATGTCATCAGCCTGTCTTCGCCTGCACTGCCTACCACTCCACACCATCACAACGACATGGGTGCACACTTTACCACCTGCCTACAACTCCAATAGCTGCTTAAGGTTATTTGTGTTTGTGCGTAATGACGCTGACATACATCAACAAACAGACAGACACAGGGAGAATGCATAAGGCCCATTGCTGAGAGAATGGCACTGGTAAATAATAATGATAATAATTAGTTTCAAAGTGAGATGACTGCAGGTGGAAATTTAAAACGAACTTAACAGAAAAAAAATCTTCCGCCAGATGAAAGGGAGCGAAACAAAGAAGACAAACCATGACGCGTTTCGACCTCTGATCTTCTTTCAGGCCAGACAAACAACATTGCAGACAATGAACACGAAGAAGGAACAGTCACTTCTCTTCTTCAATTGAGCGCCAAATGATCATGATGCAGAACTGAACGATAATGATTTGTCCAATACGTACGATTTATGTGTAGCGCTTTTTACTGTTAATTGTTCAAAGCCAGTCATATGAAATGTCCGTGCAGAAAAACAAATGTCCTTAAGAAAGGAATTACCTTCACACAGATATACAAAAGCAGATTTATAGTCTACATACTCCTCAGTTTATAGGAACATGACTCCAAATCACTGTAGTTTTAAGTCACGTTGCATTGGCGAAGTTGGATGAAATGGGAGCCATAGATCATAATTATTTCAGTCGTGCTCAGCCTTTCTTTTGTAGAAAGAGAGAATGTTGGTTACCGCCAACGACATTGACAAACAAAACACATGACTAGACACAGAAACAGAGAATGTTAGTTACCGCCAACGACATTGACAAACAAAACACATGACCAGACACAGAAACAGAGAATGTTAGTTACCGCCAACGATACTGACAAACAAAATACATTACCAAGCACAGACTTTCTTTTCTAAATTTCACTTCGTTCTCCGCCGTCAGTCACTCCATTTTGAAACTTTCTTTTTTATTTATTTATTTTTTTTTCTTACTAAACTTTCTCGTATTAAATGCTTTCTTTTGCTTTAAAAATGGTATGTAAGCTTCTTCTGATCATTTCTGGTTTCTAATTTGGAAGAAAATCCTAAATGAGACAGTAATGCAAACAGTAGTTGAAAAGAACAAGTACGGTAACTCTTGCTCCAGTTGGAACTAAATCCACCACCATCACTTCCAAGGGAAGTAATTACAAAAGAAATCTTGTATGCTCCGACAAACAGACCGGCACGCGCGCGCATACACACACATAGACATATAATTCATGCATGCACGCACGCACGCATGCATGCACGTGTTTGGAGGGAAAGCAGTGTACTCTGCATTATCTTCACCTTCCCACGAAAAGGAAAAAAAAAACAAAAAACAAAACAAACAAACAAACCCACACTCACACAGAGAAAAATCGGCGCTGCCGACGGTACGGGGCGAGAGCTTGAGGTCGACCTGTTCCCATTGGACCGAAGTGTTATTTCTATGACAGAACAGTCAGTGGTCCTCCTCCAAACGGGTGAAAGAAAACACGGGGAGATTAAAGGTAGTCTGCCAGTCAGGCCAGACAAGATCAACGGGAGGCGAGTGCAGCACACTGTTGTTGTCCACGAAGAGAACAAACAAACAAGCAACCAAAAACATTCTCTTGTTGAGCTTCTTCTTCTTCTTCATGAAAAACTCTTGTTTTTCTTTGTTTTTCCTTTATCATTTTTCCCATATTTTACTGTTTATAAATTCAGTTTATGTCTTTGTATCCTTTTTGGAGTTGCTTTGTTTTGTATTTCTTTCTCTCTTTCTTTCTTCTTTTATTTTTTTTTTTTTTTTTCCTTTTCTTGTTCTTTCCTTTTCTTTTTGTGTTGTTGAAAACTTGCTCGTACCCGTCTTTCATTCTCTCTGTACTTCATTGACCATTTCTATGTTCATGTCTTGTCAAGTTTTGCATTGTTTTGTTGTCTATTTCTCTCTTTATTGAAAACATCCTCGTCGTGTCTGTCTTTCATTTTTTTTTGGTACTTTTCTTGTTGTTGTTGTTGAAAATTTCTGTGTTTGTCTTTAGCAGCCTCGACCCAGCAGACCTGGAGACAGCAGCTTCTGACCGGGTCAGCTGGCGGTCCACCATCAAGGCCGGTGTTACGGAGAATATTGACTCCGTAGAAATTTGACTCCCTGGTTCTTTTTTCTCTGGAGAAAAATGAACCGTTCAGTTTTCTACAGGTTTTGGAGTCAATATTCTACGGAGAATATTGACTCCTTCTGTAGAATATTGACTCCTATGGTTACGGAGAATATTGACTCCCGTAGAAAAATGACTCCTGTGTCAATTTTGTTGCAGTTTGCAAACTCTGGTAAGTTTTCAGCTCCGTTTGTCTGTCACAGTGTGTGTTTGTATGACAGTACGCAAAAAAAAAAAAAAAAAAAAAAAAAAAATAGAAGCTGTTTTTTGTAAACTGCTGGATAGATCTTGAATTAACTTGATGGACTGCTTGTACATGTTTCACATTCATCACTCTCACAAGAAAGATCAGTCACTGGTCACATTCATTTTCCTTCCTAGCTGTTTCTCGGGGATTTTTCGGGAACTATTGGACAGATCTCAACGAGAAAGTTGGTGGGTTAGTTGTTATCCACAATTATCACCTTCACCAAAAAAAAAGGGTTTGTGACTCAAAGATCAAGGTAGCAATAGCTACGTTAATTGTTCTTCACAGCTTTTTCTTGGGATTTATAAAACGGATCTAAAGGAAACTTGGTTGGTTCGTTGTATTTCACAACCATAAATCTCAGAAGAAAAATAAAGTCTGTGAGTGAAAGGTCAGATCACTCTGGCCATGTTAAATTGTACGTATGGGCATGTGCTTGTGTGTAAAGCGGCTTTTATAATTGCAATTGTGTGTGTGTGTGTGTGTGTGTGTGTGTGTGTGTGTGTGTGTGTGTGTGTGTGTGTGAAGATAGTCATAGTTTTAGATGGTTTCCTTCCAAGTGATAATGCTGTTGCTTTAAATCACATATCAAGCAGGCTGTTCCTTGAGCAGTACATATGCCTAAGATAACCTGGACCCAGAATTTTGAGGCCAAGTGTCAAATGTAGCCAATGGTAGATTCTTGGGACTTTGGCTAGAAGTCTAACGTATTTATTTGATCATGTTTAATCAGTGTCGTTCTCTAATGTTTCATTCGTCTGACTGACTTGTTGTTGGAAATAATATTGCTATTGACAAAGATGGAATGGTTGTGTATCTGTGAATTGGGATCTCGTTGGCTAGAATGTATTGTGACAGTGTAATGTATGTGTGCCACAGCCTGGTTGATGTGGTCGCGTCGACGTACATGAACTTTTGTGTTTTATGATACGGTGTGTGTGTGTGTGTGTGTGTGTGTGTGTGTGTGTGTGTGTGTGTGTGTGTGTGGTGTGTGTGTGTGTGTGTGTGTGTGTGTGTGCGCGCGCGCGCGCGAAACATGAATTTGCAGCCGTGTGTGTCTGTATGCGTACGTGTGCGTGTGTGTTGGCGTGCACATGTGCGTGCGTGCGGGTCTGCGTAGCAGCACCAGCAGCAGTGATAACAGTGGTTTGTGTTGTTGGTCTCGTACAAGATTCATCTTTGTCTTGGCCGATTCCTACATCAAAATTCGTACAGACAGAGAGATAGACAGACAACTAGCTAAAGAGACAGAGGTTGCTTGGATTTTCAATTTGGTTTGGACTTCAAAACTACATTCACTGTCTAATAAAAAGCAGGTGAGAAAGTTTCCTGGCTTTATTTTGCCTTTCATACAAAAAAAAAAGTTTTTAATATGTGTGTGTGTGTGTGTGTGTGTGTGTGTGTGTGTGTGTGTGTGTGTGTGTGTGTGTGTAAAATATTAGGATTAACTCATTAAAGCAACTCTAGCTGTGGTAATGGTCACAAGGTCACGACGAACAGATTTTGGTGTCTTTTCAGAGTGGCGGTGCAAAGAACAAGTGCCGCACGCAGTTGGTGAACTGTCTGGGTCTTCTGTCTTGTTAGCATGACACAATAATTTACTTCACTTTACTTTCGTGACGTTGTTGTAAGTAGCAAACGAAGATGGTGTGGCTCGAAACTTCTCAGAATTATGGTGTTTGAAATCTGTGCCAGTTTTGCTGTTTATAGACTTTGTGGTTTTTCAACAGTTTAACTTTACAACACATGTAAGCTAACGAAAAAACGCGTGTCAGAAAGAGCAAAGAGCTTTGTCCAAAGAAAAAAGTTGTTTGTCTCTGGTCACACGACCTTACCTAATTTTCCCTGCCGACCCTAGACTTTTTTTTTTTAATTCTCCTAACACACACACACACACACACACACACACACACACACACACACACACACACACACACACACATGCGCGCGCGCACACACACACACAAAGCAGTCAAGCTTATATCCTTATATCGAAAGTCGATTTTGTGGAAGACCTAAGTACTGTGCTTTTGGAAACTACAGTAAATTGACGCTAGCAGTGACATACTTTTATTTTAGCTGCAAGTGTACGCCTGGATTGCAAACACAGTTTGAGTCGTCTTTCTCCTTCTTGAGACAAACCGTTTTCTTCCAGCAGATGTAAGATTTTGTCGTTTCTGTGCTGAAAAGAAAATCTTTAAAAAAAAAACCGACCTACCCTATTTTTTCAGCCATGTTACCTGAAACATAAAATACTTTTTTGCCTTTGGTAAGGGCTGCGTTGTTTAGCAGAGTAGTATTATTATGCAGGGTCTACTTGTAAAGTACTATTGGTAAAAAAAAAAAAAAAAAAAAAAAAAAAAAAAGGGGGGGGGGGGGAGCAGGGAGGAGGGAATAGATAGCAAAGACATCAACACGCCGATAAAATAGAAATGGATGATCATTGTACTTATGTCTTGTTCACACCCAGGTGGCCGCCGTGTTGCTGGGCGTGGACACTGAGTAGCACTTCGTCCCTGTCTTCTGTGGAAAGAACTCGCAGACTGTCGCCTTGTCGATTCTTGTAAAACAGATCATTGCTCTCAGAAAGAAAGAACTTCTTGCTGTCTCTTCGAAAATTTCTGTTTGTTGTGTCAGAACTCTTTTTAATTCTGTCTGGTATGATCTTTTCTCCGATGTACTTCTTCAGTTCATCTATCTTGGCAGCATCCATGTCGTTCAGAGACCAATCTCAAACTGAACCCCGAGAGAACATTGTCGGAAATTTATTCTGCCAATAATTCATCATTCGAACTGTTCAGTTTATACTCAAGCCAGATTATAATGAACCCCTCGTTACATTTGCGTAGCACACTGACTGGATTGTTTGGTAGATCCGCGCATTAGTAGATCTGCACAGCAATATAGGTCTCCATGTCGATAGATCTATGTATAAACTTACTTTATTACTGAGTTTGTAAATGCACAGTTTCTTTATTATTGAGTTTGTAAATGCACAGTTTCTGCAGGGTTTGTCTGGTTTGATTGATTTTTACTTTTTAAACTTCATTTTTTTCATGTTTTGGCTTGCTTGTTCTTATGTATTTAGGGTATGTATGCTTGTATGTCTCTGTGTGTGAGTAGGGATGCTGATATGGTTCTCAAAAATTGGACAGAAGTTCAGACCATAGTCAATCATCGACCCAGGATCCTTTCAAGCATATTTTATAGTGGAGATCTATCGACCTGCATCATCCTGCACGCTGCGAAACTGTCAAAATAAGTGTTACCGATTGTGTGCGGTGCGTGTTTTGCTGTCTGACTCTCGCTCTCAAAAGTTTGGATGCGTGTTATAATTATTCCCTACACACACCCACACCATACGCACATGGATACCAGGCAACACACGAGTTAGATTTTTTTTTCTTTATAATTATGCTGCCTGAACCATTAAAATATACATTCATGTGAATTGGTACAAATCAATACATGTCACTACATAGCATATAGATCAAGATATCAATGCAAAGGAACTTCAATCATCAGATATTAGCGTATCATATTACATATCTTGATATCACTCACAGATCTCGCCGGCGCCGTCCACAGTGTCTCACATATACAATCAACACACTCGGTTCCGCAGAACCTAAGCCAGTCTACACACTAAAAGAAGACAAATAAGGATAACCAAGGTCCCCACATGATAAGCACAGCCGTTCACAAACACAAGCGATGAAGAAGAAGAAACAGTCTCCACACAACAAGCACAATAAATCACGTAGAACTTTCAGAAGAAGAACCGCAGATTTACATTCACAAGGCACAGTAATCCATAGCAGAAGAACCGCAGATTCACAAAGCACAGCAATCCATAGAAGAAGAATCGCAGATTCATAAAGCACAGTAATCCACAGAAGAAGAACCGCAGATTCACAAGGCACAGTAAACCATTGAAGAACTGCAGATTTACAAGGCACAGCAATCAATATTAAATCCCCGAGAACACGATTTCAGCAAAGTCCCATAGAACACAATAAACTTCGATTCGACGTATTGTTCATCTAAAACAAAAAATAATTAGCTTCTCCGTGTATTGATATTACAATGTTCACATCAATAAATTCAGCCCACCGACACACATGAGGTGGTGCAATTAGAGCACATAAATATTCTTGCAGGAGTTTTAAGTCACTCTCGGCGACACAACATTCACAACAATTTTATAACAAATAAATTTCCTGGTACATATTTCGCTGGTACCGTCATCAGAAGTATCGCTCATATACAGTGAACATCAACGTACTACTGACTTGGAAGTCAGCCTCTCCACATAGTAACACTACGAAGAAAACGACGATTAAAACAAAATAAAGTAGGCTGGACACCAAAGCCTGGGCCGTTAGTTCTTGCTCTCTTCCTCCGTCAATTATTATTATTTTCGTCATGTTCCTATGTCATTTCAAGTTGACGTCATAATTTACGTTCACGTCACAATACTCCCCCTCCTAAAAAAAAAAAAAAATGACCAAATTGTTTTTTTTGAAGAAGTAAACAGACAGCAGAATACACAAACCCAGAAATCACACATCAAAACAGCATCATAAAACTACAGTTCACACAAGGAAGCTCACTTCCTACTGGATCAACTGATTCTCACTTGAACGGGAGAGAAGGTCAGCGAAAACATTCGCCAAACCAGGAACTGGCTGGACTTCATACGAGAACTCCTGCAACGACAACGCCCATCTCATAATTCTTGAGTTCTTGAAGTTTGACGTTCGCAGGTACGTCAAGGGACGATGATCCGTCTGCAGGATAAACCTGACTCCCCAAAGAAACCTAACAAACTTCAGCACAGACCAGACAATGGCTAAACATTCCCGCTCAATAGTACTGTACGCCTTCTCACGATCCAGCAACTTTCGACTAGCGAACACGACTGGGTGAAGGACATCATCACTCTCCTGAAGCAATACAGCACCCAAACCAACAGAAGTAGCATCAGTCCTGAGAACAAAAGGATTACCCAACCTAGGTAATAACAACACAGGTGCAGAAGACAAGACACCCTGAATCTTCCTCAAAGCTTCAGCACACTCAGGAGTCCAAGAAATAGACCTTCCAGCACGATCAGCATCTTTGATCAAATCCGACAGTGGAGCACTCAAAGTGGCAAACCCAGGAACATATCTCCTGTAAAAACTGAGCAACCCCAACAAAGACCTGACCTGCTTCCTGGTAGTAGGAGTGGATATATTCAAAATCTTATCAACCTTCTTACCTTCAGGACACATAGTACCACCTCCAACAACGTGACCTAGGAACTCAAGTGAACGAAAGCCTGCCTCGATCTTTGAAGGACGAGCTGTGAGGTTGAAAGACCTCAGACGAGAGAGCACACCCTTCACATGTTTAAGGTGAGCATCCCATGACATACTGTACACAAGAATATCGTCAAAAAATTGATTGCAGAAAACTGATCTAATGCCAGCATACGCATCATACGTGCAAACACTGCAGGAGCCGACACAAGTCCAAAAGGCATCCTGACAAACTGAAATAGACCCATGTGTGTTGTAAAAGCCGTCTTTGGACGATCCTCGGGCTTAACCACGATCTGCCAATATCCTTTTGCAAGATCTATCTTTGTGAAAAACTGAGCATCAGCTAACCTTGCAAAAAGACTCTCAACGTCAGGAATAGGTTCAGCATCAAAGACGGTAATTTTATTCACAGATCTGAAATCAATGCAAAAACGGCACGTACCATCTTTCTTCCTGACCAACACAACAGGAGATGCATACGGACTACTGGATGGTTCAATGATTCCAAGATCCAACATGATACCAATCTCTCTTTCAACAACCTCTTTCGCAGAAAAGGGGATATCATAACACTTCTTTCTAACAGGGACATCTGTTGTAAGAGGGATCTCTAATAGTACATCACCTGAGAAAGAACCTGGTTTAGGAGTCAAAATGTCCTGAAAATCATCAAAGACTGCACGCAACTCCCTGAAACCGCTGTCAGACAAAGTACAATCAAACTGCACTGAGCGGACATCTTCATCTGGCATAGAAGACGCCATCGGAACAGCTAAAGTGGGAATGGGTAAAGCGTCATTACAGTCCTGGACGACACCAACTGTACAAACCACTTCACGAATAGTACAAACAGACTCCGGAGAGGGATCCACAGAAAGACCAGCTCCTGGAGAACACTCAAGAGAAACCTGTTCCTGCTCATAAGCCAAAGGTGCTATCTCTGACCAAGGCACTGAAGTACCTTGTGAAAGAACAACTGTAGGTACAACAACAGCAGAAGTAGACATAACAGCACGACGAATATACTTTTTGAGCATATTCGCATGAAAGATCTTTTCCTTGCCCTTGACAAGAACCTTGTAATCTGGATGCAAGACTTTGACTACTGGGAATGGCCCTGACCAACTGGCTAACAACTTGTTAGAGTCAGTCGGCAACAAAACTAAAACTTCATCATCAACTTGGAAACGGCGTTCCCTGGCCTTCTTGTCAAAGTACTTTTACCCTTCAAAGCGGAATCAGCAGAATTCTCCATGGCTAACTTACATGAGTCAGCGATGACATTCTTGAGTTCAAACAAGTACGAATAAAGAGGTTTGGCCTCAACATCCTGAGCATCTGACCGAGTCCACGACTCCTGTAGTAAAGCAACAGGACCACGAACCTGTCGACAAAACAGCAACTGAAAGGGAGAGAAACCTGTACTTCCAGAGGGCAACTCTCTGCATGCAAACAACAGTGCAGGCAAATATCGATGCCACACCTTTGGGTGAGTGCGGACAATCTTTTTCAACATGGACTTCAAAGTCCCATGAAACCTCTCAACATGACCATTTGCCTGCGGATGATATGGCGATGTACGTATGCCCTTTGCACCACACAAAGCATGAAACTGCTTCATAAGCTCAGAGTTGAACTGTGTACCCTGATCAGACAGAATCTCCTTGGGGAAACCTAAACGAGAAAAGATTCCCAACAATGCTTCTGCCACAGCGACAGAGGAGATATCCTTCAACGGAACAGCCTCTGGAAAACGGGTAGCAATGTCAATCATGGTCAAGATGTAGCGATGACCTTGTTCTGAGGGAGGAGACAGTGGACCAACAAGATCAACAGCCACACGATCAAATGGAGTACTGATGATTGGAACAGACGCAAGGGGTACTGGACAAACTCTACCCTTTGATACCGTCTTCTGACACACATCACAGGAAGCAACATACTTCGCTACATCCACAGTCACTCCAGGCCAAAAGAACTTGTTAAGGATTCTAAACAGAGTACGCCGAGAACCACAATGACCCGACAAAATCAGATCATGCGCCACAGATAACACTGTAGGTCGAAGTTCAAGAGGAACAACAACCTGATCAAAAGAGATATCATTTTGGACAAAATGTCTGTACAGAACACCATCAGACAAGAAGTAATAAAAGGTAGTTGTACCTGACTTCTTCACCTCACCAGAAGACGCTGACTGGAAGCACGACTTCATTGACGCGTCATCTTTCTGTTTCTGAACAAGGTCAGAACGGGAAATGTTCAGATCATCAGGAATCTGACACAAAGGCTTTTTGTCCACAACATGCTTAGCTCTAGCCCTCGTAATTGCGGCTAAAGAGAAAGGTTCACCAGATACATCACTAAACTCACCGCTCACAGAAACTCCAGGTACATTACCCACAATGAGATCTGCGACAGGGCTATCCAAGACACAACAAGTGAAATCACCCACAAAATAAGGACAACTGACTGAAACTGTAGCCAGTGGAAACTCATCCACACGACCACCAAAAGAAACGCACTTCACTGTGGTTCCTAACATCTGACTGTCAGAAACTAACCGTCTGCGAACGCCACAAATGGTAGCACCAGTATCACGCAGAACAGAACTCAAAATGCCATTCACAGAACCAGACTCCAAATGTAATTTGCCTGTGAACTCGCCAGCAGCTAGACAAGCAAAAGGAGTATCAAGAACAGAGCAACAAGCACTGGACTGTTTGCTGTCAGCTGAGTTCTCGACAAAAGTAGAGTTACCAACCACAAAAGGACACGTGTCTGGGTGGCTAAGGGTGCCAATTCTACAAGGGTTTCTACCTGACTTCCATGGACACCTAGCAGCTACATGTCCTGTCTTTTTACACAAAAAACACACAACACTTGCAAACTGATCAGAAGCACTTTCTGAGGAACTCTTACTGCCAGAGATATAACGGGCGCCACGACCACGATAACGGCTACTGCCAAAGTTATTTCCACGACCAGCTGAGTAACCAAAGCTCTGATGACCACAATAACAGCTACCACCAAAGTTACTTCTGCGATCAGCTGAGGAACCAGAGTAGTGGCCACTGTTTTGAAAAGTAGAGTATCTGTTTTCTCTGTCAGACTGACCACAGTATGGAGTTCTATCAGACTGACCGGGATACGGATTTCTATCAAATTGACCAGGAGGTTTGTATCCAACAGAAGCAAAAATGTTTACATCAGCTTTCCTAGAAAGCACCTTAGTGGGATGAGCATGTCTGTATGACTCTGCAGATTTGATCATTTCATCAAAACTTTTCACATCTTTTTCACACAAAAAAGTAGCCAAGTCCTTAGAGACACACTCCAAAAACTGCTCACGCAAGATAAGATCCACCAGACCTTCAAAAGACTTCGACAAAAAAGCAGAAGAGCACACAAAACAAAGTGTGAAGTAACGCAGTTTTAATGCACGACACAAAACAGGACAAGAAATTTTCGGCAATATGCCTTCCTCAGCGACAAAAAAATACAGACATAAACATGCACAATACTCCCCTTGTGAAGCCAAAGTGGTGAATGAAGTAGACAGAGGGACAGTGGGAGAGAGGGTGAGTAGAGTTCGAGGAATAGAGCACGCGGAAAGAGGGTAGAGTAAAGTGAGGAGGAGGAAAAGGAGAGAGAGAGAGAGAGGGGGGGGGGAGGGGAGAAAGAGAGGGGAGAGACAGAGAGAGAATGGAAGTAGAGGAAGAGTGGAGAAATGAGAGAGAGAAGAGGAGGGGAAGGAGAGTGAGTGGAGGGGAGGGTGTGATGGTATGTAGTGGGTGTGTTGCATATGAATGAAATGAACAAGAGAAAACACA
>JAMYXO010000141.1:47500-72436 GCA_033310375.1 Conus canariensis
CCAAGATTGGTCAATCAGGGGAGGTAAGGGGAAAGGTAACTCCCGAACAGACCATTTCATCTGCTGAGGTCACCCCGAGAGAGGTGCCCATTTGAGCACCTGGCTACATAGACCTTCACTTGCTGATGTATTTGTCAGTTGTTCCTGTTGATATTAGTTCTCTCTGAAACACATTGCTCTCTGTGGATTTGTTGTGGCTAAGGCTGTGTCTGAATGAACTAGAGTGTCTTTGTGTATGGGAGAGCGTCATTAATGAGCAGCGTGGCGAAGAATGCACAGAACGATGATAACAGTAACAACATCAGGCACCACCACAACAAAATATAGGTTCAACGGAACTAAATCGTTCCTCTTTTTGACAAATCTCCCCGGCTCCCCTCTTCATATTTATTGTCCATACTCATTCTCTCCAAATCAATACAATCGGATTTATGTTCACTCCATTTGTAGTCCTCTTCGTGCACACAGAGTGAATCGGTGTTGAGAAAAACAATTAAAGAAACCTTGCAAAAAAAGCAAAGGGCAGTAATTCCTGCAGGAAAACAAAGGGCAATAATTCGTTTGGGGTTGTTCAGGAATATCTTCATTGGAATCGCTCTCTGTGGGACTGAATCAACCTTTTCTTTCAAAACAATTCAAAACAATAAAAGGACTATGCCGCCCAACGAACGAAACAAAGAAATGACATGACAAAACGCGACGCGTACAAAGAAGTAAAGTAACTCTTGCCCAATCATGATGAGAAAAAAAAGTGAGTGATTGCTCGTTCTTCCTGTTGAATTGTCAAAAATGGTGTTTCATGTTACCTGCGGAAGAAGACACAAGAGGTCTGGAAAGGCGTCGTGTTTGTCTTGTCATTGGTTTGTCCGGCGGAGTAGTCATTTCTCTTGGAAGTAGGTTTCTATTTCCGCCTGCATTCCCTCCCCCAACTCCTTCCCTCCCTGCCCCGCCCCTGCATGATGGTATGACAGTAGTGACGTCAGTGTGAGCACAACGCCTGTGCTGGCTCCTGATCCCCTTTACAGTTGGAGGTGGAGAAGGCATTGGGGGTACAGGCCGTGACCTGAGCAATGACCCTCTGCTACACAGGATTTTCTCTGACGGTTGATTGTACTATACTGGGCTCCAGGCTGATGTGGTCTGGCAGTATGCTGGTGTCATTGTGGCAGAGGTGGGACGCATCCACATCTGGGGGTGGGAATGCACCCTGCCCCCGAACCAGTACATAGCTCAGTCTATGCACGGTACACCTGGCTGGTTTCTTGGTCTCTGGATGTCTGAAACTCATTCTAACGTATCTGTTTGGCCCAGGACTTCCATTGAATCACCAGCATACTCCGTTGTCTGCAATGGTGTACCCTGGGGATTGAAACAGACGGCGTTTAAGCGTGTCCATTTTGAGTTGGAAGGTTGCCATGCAACAGTGTGTGTGTGTGTGTGTGTGTGTGTGTGTGTGTGTGTGTGTGTGTTTAATTCAGATATCAATTGCAGACAGACCAAAATTCAACAAATATGAAATTTTAACTCTTTCGATTCACAACTTCTTATATATTCCCTTGGCAGTATAAACTAATATTTTGATAGATTTCTTTTGCGCCAAATCAGCGAATTCATTACAAACGACAAAAAGAACACTTTTCTATTCGAACGAATGCTGATCATTTTCAGACAAGGGAAGTAATTATTTCGATTCAGAACTTCTAATTCCTTCCCTTGGCAGTCAAAACTAATACTTCTACGCGTGAACTGACTTAAATAGATTCATTTTGCGCCCAATAGTTACAAGAAGAGAATTGACTGATTTCTCGTTCTTTGTTTCGAATTGTCCCAAATGTTGGTTAATCTTGCCTGAAGAAGAAGGCCAAAGAGGTCTCGGAACGCGTAGTGTTTTGTTTTGTCTTTTGTTTGCCCTGTCTTTTTTTTCTTCTTCTTGTCCAACGTACGGAACAGTCCTTTCTCTGTTAGGTTTGTGTCAGTTTCTGCCTGCAGTCATCTCACTGTCAATTTTTTTTTTTTTTTTTTGGCGCGCGCGTTCTGTCAGCAAAGATTGCACAAAAACTACAGAGTTAATTTTAACCACATGTTGTAAAAGGGTAAAATATGTGGCCCAGCGACAATGCCACTAATGATTGGAGTTGATCTAACGAGAATGCATGATCACTCAGCGAATTCATTACAAAAGAAAAACTTTTATTCAAAAAAAAATGTTGAACATTTTCGGACACGGGAAGTAATTTTTATCAATTCAGAACTTCTAACTCCTTCCCTTGCTGTAAACAGTAGTGTTTCTACCCGTGAACTGAATTAAAGGGAGGAGGATATAGATCCTTGCCAGTACCTTTCTCCTTTTTTTCTTAAATTTCTTGTTGTTGCTATTTATATGGCTAGCTTCAAATCACACTGTGGACGAGAGACCTGCAGATATGAGATGGGCCACGGAAAGGGAAATAACTACAAAGGAATTATAGTGGTACGCTCCGACGTACGGACAGGCACAAATATATGCAGCTACGTACGCATGCATGTATGCACGGGCCCGCGCGAGCGCGCGCACACACACACACACACACACACACACACACACACACACACACACACACACACACACACAGAGAAGATTTCTAACAAAGTGTCTGGTGCATTTTTAGAAGATGTACTTTAAAGAGATGTGTAAAGTTTTTTTTTTCTTTTCGGATGACTTGTAAGTTGATTTTAACGTGGTGACAGCCCTGATATGGCCCTTTGCGGTCGGCTGGGCTATAAGGAACATACCTTACCTTACACACAAAGAAAGGCAGAATAAGAAAGATTGTAAGCGCTGCTCTTGTATGAATGATACCTCACTTCATCTTATAGACACAAAAATCAAGTTTTGTTTGTTTTTTCCTAAATCTGTTATCACATATGAATACCTTTTTTTGTAGCAATAGGAGATATTACGCAATCAATTATTACGAAAATAGCACAGAGAGAGAGAGAGAGGGGGGAGAGAGAGAGAGAGAGAGAGAGAGAGAGAGAGAGAGAGAGAGACAGACAGACAGACAGACAGACAGACAGACAGACAGCAGACAGACAGACACAGAGACAGAGAGAGAGGCAAAGGTCAGACCTTGAATCCACCCTTTCAACCAGTTCATGAATCCGAGAGCAGACAAAAATGTTTCGCCAAGGGAAGTAATCGTTGACAAAGACCATGCATGAACAGCTTTGTTTTGTAATTATTATTACGAACATAGCAAAGTGAAGAAAAGCAGAGAGAGAGAGAGAGAGAGAGATACGGATACGGATAGTTTATTCAATAATAGGCCATTGCCCCTATTGAAGGGGGTGCAACAAAAATCGTTCCAAAAGAAATATAATACAATATAACTGATCAAAATTGATACACTAAGAAACACACACAGAACGTATCTTAAACGCTTTATATAGATAAATGGACAGATTTTTAGTTGTTCTTTCGTTATTTGATGCTAGAAGTAATCCAAGACGAAAAAGATTCGGATATTTATAGTACTTTAGATGTATATACCTTACTCTTAATTCCTTTAGAACGGGACAGCACAGAGAGAGAGAGAGAGAGAGAGAGAGAGAGAGAGAGAGAGAGAGAGAGAGAGAGGAGAGAGAGAGAGAGAGAGAGAGAGAAGCAAAGGTGAAAAGAATTCTTTGCAAAGATGAACATGAAGAAAGAACGTCTCTTCTCCAATTGGGCGCCAAATGATAATGATGGAGAAATTAACGATAATGATATCGTAAAGGGTACGATTCTGCCCAACCTTTGAGAAAGAGAGTTTGTAGTGGTTAACCCCTTAAACGCAGAATTTAGAAAGAGAGGGGGTTAGTTACCGCCAAGCACATTGACAAACAAACCACAGGACAAGACACGATGCATTTCGACCTCTTGGGTCTTCTTCAGGCAAAAAAAAAAAAAAAAGAGATCACTTTTAACGTTTAGGACAGTACAAACAAAGAACGAAGAGTGACTTATCTGTTGTCCATGTGCTAGGAAGAATGGCCGCCAGACGAAAACGACAGATAGGATTATGGGAGAGGAGGGGGGGGGGGGGGGGGGGGTTGCGTGGGTGGAGGGGGGGGGAGTGAGACGGTGGGGTTGTGTAGCTAGTTTAGTGGGGTGGTGTGATATATTTGTGACGGTTGTTGTTAAGGTGGATTGATAATAATGCTAAGTGGGAGGGAGGGGGGGGGGGATTTATATATATATATATATATATATATATAAAGAAAAAAGTATTATATATAGAAGGGATAGTAATGATAATAATGATAGTTGTAGTAATTTTAATAAATAAGTGTCTGAATAAAATGAAAGTAACTGTAATTTAAAAAAAAAGTGAATAAAATAGATAAGTGATTTCGCTGGGTGATGAAGGAGGTGGTAGTAGTTATGCGTGGGTAGTTGTGAAAGGTGTGTGGGTAATGTTAATAAGGGAGGGAAGGGGATGGAAGATTAATGGGTGATAAGGTATAATTGGGGGGGGGGGGGGGGGGGGTTGGAAAAAAAAGAAAAGGGTGGGTAGAGTGGGTGGGGAGGAGGGTAATGTGTGTGGGGGGGGGGGGGGGGGGCAAGAGAAGGAGAGCTCATATCTATCCATCCACTATTGGGTGGGGGGGGGGGGTGGGAGGTTGGGAGGTTCATACAAATAGTGTTGTTGAAAAAAATGAAAATGCTGTGGGATCATGTTGATTGTAACAGGTGAAATAATGTGTTGGCATTAATATGCTGATGTTGGTTGAGAACAGATAGCAATGATCATTGTAACAGGTGAAATAATGTGTTGGCATTAATATGCTGATGTTGGTTGAGAACAGATAACAATGATCATTGTAACAGGTGAAATAATGTGTTGGCATTAATATGCTGATGTTGGTTGAGGACAGATAGCAATGATCATTGTAACAGTGTGAAATAATGTGTTGGCATTAATATGCTGATGTTGGCTGAGAACAGATAGCAATGATCGATGAAAAACAGGGTATCATGTGTTACACACACACACACACACACACACACACACACACACACACACACACACACACACACACACACACACACACACACACACAAAGGGGGGGGGGGACCACAGGTAAACACTATTCTGGGTGAGTTATAATAATAATGAGACGAACTGTGGAAAGTTTTCACACACACACACACACACACACACACACACACACACACACACACACACACACACACATATATATATATATATACACTCATTAAAAAATATCATTAATCAGTCACTGATGAGTGGTGATCATTGAGATCAACAGTACTATAGGAAGGTCTTCTTCTCCATTCACTTAAGCAGGAATCCTGGGGGTACTGGCAAAGGCTGCTGTAGGGTGAAGGCCCTCCAGTGGTCAGTAAAGTTTTGCCTCATCGGTGTGTCGGCAGGCTAGGTTTCTACTTTTAGTGTTGTTGGGAATGTTCCGCTGTCACTGGGGCTGCATGGATAAATTGAAGACTCGCCAGTCTGGAGTGCCCTGGTCTCAGTCTCACAATGATGGTCACTCCATTTTGAAATCCTTAAACGCAGGATAGAACCGCAGTGAGGGGCAACCTAGATGGTAAGTTGGAATGCTAGTTAAGAGACAATTTGCCAGCAGACAATTTGCCCACGGCTGGTCTGGGCAGACTGGTTTTGAAGAGATAGCCATCGTAATTGGTGTCGCCTTTGCTGAGGAGCTCTTGAGAGCCTCCCTTTGACCATGGCTGGTCTGGATGGTTTGGTCTGGGAGGCTGAGTATAGGCCGGGGGGACAGCCCTGGGAGACCGTGGAGCCGTGGTTGGTGTTGTCTTTGCTGAGGTGGACTTCCGATTTTAGAACTCAAACATCTTCAGGTGGGATGCTGGATTTTGCCCTAGGTACAGAGTCTGAAGGGTCTAGTTCCTCTGCACTCCACCAGACCCAGCCACTTATATGGCGGTCGGCCCCGTTGGTTGTCAGGCCGTGGGGGACAGAATGTCTGGTCAAGAGCAGCCCCTCTGGAGCCGGAGTTTAAACACTTTAGACCCTTGTAGTCGTTCTATTGTGACTCACGCCACAAAACACTTTCTCGAAAGATCTCGTTCAAAGGGTATGGAAGGCCTATATACTCTCAGCGTTCTGGCTCTGAGATCATTTCTTCACTGAGCAGAGTGTGGTGAAGGCTGTGACGCTGGTTCAGGTGTTTGTGAATGTAAAGGTATGTTGATGGTTTTTGCCTTTGGGTTGGCTATGTTTTACGTAGAGTGAGGGCAGACAGAGTACTATCTTCGTGAAACAATTTTAGTAAATGGAAGTTAAAAGATCTATGTTCTTACATTTTCATTGTACAAACTCCATTTTCTTATCAACTGGAAATGTGATATACCAAATTTCCACAGTCAATTATTCAGGTAACTTTGTAACTAAGCAGGTGCTGATGCTTAATAAGAATGAAATCAGAAACAGTTATTCAGTATTGTCACAGATTTTATTGTGAGTAATCAACAAATCGATGCCAGAAAACATAGATTACAGACGTTGCTGTCTTTTATTGTGATTTGTGGATAAAGTTTAACGCGCGCCCTGCAGGTTCCTTGTGTTCGAACACTAGACAAACTGGCTTGTAAACGTCGCCCTTGTTGGCTGGCGAGACGGATAGGGTTAAGTCACAGTGATGAAACCGCACGGCGGCCTGTGCAAATGATGAAGATACAGCCAGTGAAGGTAGTTTGATTATTCCTCTGTGTGTCTGGGTTGCTACCTGTTACGGACAAGTGTTTTACCTGTTTGTTCAATTGTTTCATTTTGTGAGTGACTGAAGGGTTACGTGGTTACTTGGCTGAGTAGTTAGGCAGTTAATTACTTGAATGCTGCTCGATTGCTTGTGCGTTCATGTGCCTGTTTTGTACGCGAGTAGCCATTGGTCAGTCAGTTTGTTTATTCGGTCGCTGCATCTGTTAGTCTGTGAGTGTTCACTTGTTCAATATATTTACACCTGTGGGTCCATTGCAGGGCTGAAAAGCAACAGCCATTGTTGGGCCGGGGTGTAGGCCTAACGGGTGAAACGTGGAGCCATAGCGTGTAGCACGCACTGTCCTGAGGTGGGTGTGTGTGTGCTGAGAAAGAGAGAACTATAAAATAGGCATTCTGGCTCACCTGGCTCCGCTGTTGCTCCGCCGGCTTACCCAGAATGCCTATTTTATAGTTCTCTAATAGTAAACACTTTACAAACATACATAATGTGTAGGATTATCTGTTTTTAATACTAATTTAGAAAACTTTTGAGACTTTAGTTTTTGCTTAATCCTTTGTTTTTCTTGATCAATAACATCATTTTCACGCATACATTCATCAAATGTGAAATCAATTTTTGCAAAACTCTTCACATCTGGCCGCATTACCGATCACCTCTGGGTTCATAGCCGCGCCAGTGACCATATTTTGGGTTTACAGGCGTTCATAGCCGCACCAGTGACCCAATACGAAAGTGGGAAGGATCACTTGAGGGCAGGGAAGAGGGCAAATTTAGACTTTTTAATGCCATGACAACCAAGTATTTAAAACTACTGCAGGCATATCCTCAATGTTGTTATCTTCAAGATTTATATATACTGTACACAAACAAACGCTTTACAATTACATGGTGTCTACTTGCCTAGAGTAAAGTTGTTTTTATTTTGTTAAAACAACACCAAAAGCTAAATAACAAAGTGTATCTTACATTACTTTTTAGCCACTACTTTTTAATAAATATTTGTTTTAAATGCTTTTAGATTTAAATATAAAATGCAGATTTTAATACATAAAATTGGAAAAAGATTATTTGAGGGTGGGGAATTTAGCCGCCTAAATTTATACAATGCCGCGTGACTGCTAACGCCTGCACTAAACGACGCCGGTGGGGAATTTAGCCGCCTAAATTTATACAATGCCGCGTGACGGCCTGCAGTAAACGACGCCCTTACTCCGTTATGTGTAACTCGACACGAACCAGCAAACAGTGCGACGCTTCGACTGGGCAATTATGCAGTTGAGTAAGCCGTGACCTAGAATTAGTAGAGTACTACATAAAGGCAGCAAACCCTTCAGAGGAGTTGTCTCCCCGGAAAAGAATGTAACAATTAATTGTGTTTTATGAAAAAAATCGTCATCAAGTTCTTAACAAGTTCTTATTCAAGTTTTTATTCAAGTTCTATTCAAGTTCTTATTCAAGTTCTTATTCAAGTTCTTATTTAAGTTCTTAACAAGTTTTTATTCAAGTTCTTATTCAAGTCATCGTCAAGTTCTTAACAAGTTCTTATTCAAGTTTTTATTCAAGTTTTTATTCAAGTCGTCATTAAGTTCTTATCAAGTCGTCATCAAGTTTTTATCAAGTTCTTATTTAAGTTTTCATCAAGTCGTCATGAAGTCGTCATCAAGTCGTTATCAAGTTCTTATTCAAGTCACTTATAATTATTTATTAAGTTCTTGAAATATTACTGCATATCAAATGGATCAAAATGAGATTTTGTTGTTGGCAGTTCTGGCATGCTTTTTTGTTCGGCTTCTGTATTTAGTGGCTGAGATTTTTTGGACTGCTTTGGTTTTTGCTGGCGTTGTTTATATATTTTATAACCGTAATAACCACCCCCAGCAGCAATTACGCCAAAAATGACAACTGTTTTAAATTCAATATTCCATGACGACTTTGGTGTTGTTGTAGGTCTTGAATCAACTTGTGTATTTACAGCTGGCATTGAAACAACTGGCTGTGGCAACACTGTTGGCGTTGGCGGTGTTATGTTTTCATTATGAGTTATATTCTGTGATTGCAACATTAATTTTTTTTGTTTGTTCCACTCTGCTAATTTTTTTCCTGCTGCAACGCGCCCAGGATGAGGAGGCTTTTTACTGGTCACTTTCTCCACCTGATTCAATGTTTTCTGATTCTGCTGATTTTCTGGCTCGGTCATTTTGAAGGGAAACGAAATCTATATGATTAAAAGTAATTAATCCCATGATTAATGGCGATAACAATGTTCCAAATCTGTAATACAGATCACAGCTTAGAGACTCTAATGACTTTGTTAAAACTGGATCCTGCGTTAAATCATACATAAAATCTTGTTCAGAATCAATGGGAGCAAATCTACTAACTAGTTTAGTGTACAAACTAAGAACCGTTTGCCCAACACTTTTTACCATTCTTGACCCCAGTTGCGCTTCATACCTGTTGTGATACTTTACAATGTCTTGTGGCGACATTTGTTGAATCTGTTCTATGCTGAATTCATTTCCAAGGTACTGTTTTGTTTTTCCACATGCTGCTAAAGAATACAGCCCTTCCTTTTTGCGCATAATAGCTTGGTCATCAACTTGATTATTTGTAATCATAAGTTCAGGAAGTAAATCATCGCAGTTCATGTTTTATTAATAATAAATATTATTTTATTTTTAAAAAATGAGCACTGAAAAAACTGTTGCCAACCTCGTATACCATTCTGCTGTTATTGGAGGTCTAAGTGTAGGATACACAATGCTTGGTAAAAGCTTGTTAAGAATAAAACCAGCAGATCTTGGCAAGCTAGATTTTGAAGACTCAGCAAAGTTGATTGCTGTCATTACAGCTTCATTTGCTACGAAAGACTTTCTAGTTAAGCAAGGAATAATTCCAGAAAATATAAATATGTAAAAAAAAAATACATTTATAAAAATGGCTTCACTCGTAATGATGATAGGCGGCGCAGTGGTCAACGCGCTTGCTTTCAGCGGAAGTAATTACGCGTTTAGTAAACTACATAATGACGACGAGAGAAAAAGACATAACAAAGCTATGGAGCAACTAGCCGCAGCACAAGCTGCGTATGAAAAGCAGAGAATTGAGCAGTTAGATTTTATTAACGATGAACTGAAAAAACAGGGACATGCAGCTTACACATTTAAAGATGTTGATCAAGCATAAAAGAATATTATCTTGTAACAGGCAAGCCAATCGAGACATTGCCTCCACCAAAATTCAGCGATTTTTATCAACCATCAGAAAAACAAAAGATGCAAGAAATATTGTTTATTGCCTTTGGCATGACCGTTGTGTATTTTGTTGCGCATAATATTGGCTGAATAAAAATGAACAAAATCTATTATTCACCAAAAGGATATTGGAAGGGAATAACAGCAATTAAGCTAAGCCAAGCAGCTGGAGTCAGTGAACAAACAGCAAAGGAATGGTTATCTAAACAAGCGATTTGGCAAATTTATTTACCAGCGCCTAAACGAATACAAAGACCACACTTTGTGAATACAATACCGAACGACACCCATCAAATGGATCTTTTATATTTACCCCATGATACAATTAGACGAAAAAGATTTAAGTACGCACTTACAGTCATTGACATAGCTTCAAGATACAAAGATGCTGAACCATTAACACAAAAGAGTGCTTTTGCTGTTGCCGCCGCTTTACAACTGATATATCAACGAGGCCCGTTAACTTATCCTCGCATGATTCAAGTTGATGAAGGAAAAGAAGTTAAAGGTCAAGTGAATCAATTATTGTTAAAACATAGAGTTACCATTAAAAGAGGCATTCCAGGAGTTCACAAATCACAGGCTTTGGTTGAAAACTTTAACAAACAGTTATCTGAAAGGCTTTTTTTCCTACCAGTATCACAGAGAGCTGATTGACAATTCTCGCAACACAGAATGGGTTAGAAGACTGCCCTCAGTTCTACGTGCAATGAATAATGAAGAATTTAAATTAACAGGTCTAAAACCAGTACAAGCAATCAAAAAACAAAAAATAAATGTTGTTGAAGGAGACGCCAGTTTATCAAGCAAACTATTACCATTTGGTTTGAAAGTAAGGTACCTTTATTTACCGGGAGAAGCAGAAGGGGACACCCGCATCAGGGCAACCGATCCAGTTTGGAGTGTTGACTCATATGAAATAAAAAGAATTGTAAAGATGAATCCGCCTGTGTATTATTTACGAGAAACTGACACAACAAAACGACCAGCCCCTCAAAGATCTTTTGTGAAAGAAGAACTGCAAATAATCCCCCAGACACAGTTCCGCTTAATTAATTTACGTAAATATATTTGAGTTTAAAATGGAAGCTCAAAAGGAAGAAACCTTACATGAAACTAAAATGATGATAAAAAAGAGACCTTAGAATTAATACGAGAATCATATGATACGAGTTCAGCTATTAAGGAAACAATTAAGTGGATTCATCGGTACATGGCAACGCATCCTGATCGCCTACGCCCAAAATCCCAAATTTTGATTATCAAAATAAGGGATAAAGAATATCTTGAAATAATAAAAAAAATTCGTGCACATCAAGCAAACATGAGAAAAAATTTGTCTGAATTGGATATTGATATGATTGAGCTTCTAGATAAATTTGAGGAAAAATATAAACCCGCGGATGAAGAAGGTATGTAATTATACTGTTTTCCAATGCCCGATTGCATATGAAAACTCTGGATTAACAAACACACGTTTTGTGTTTGTTCTATCTAATGACTTTTTTTTACA
Source organism: Conus canariensis (assembly GCA_033310375.1). Lineage (NCBI taxonomy): Eukaryota > Metazoa > Mollusca > Gastropoda > Neogastropoda > Conidae > Conus > Conus canariensis. The sequence goes on from JAMYXO010000141.1 coordinate 59,012, forward strand.
ACAGTTGTGTTGATCTCATGTAGATTAGATCGTAGTTTTACGTTGTCATGATGAAAAGTCTTATTGTCAAACAATGCTTCTTTATAGTTGTCATGGGATATGCTTGACTGCACAGCGCTGCGAGATATTCCTTTTGCTTTTTTGATGGTTTTTTTTGACACGAAACACTGTACATTTTTGACCTCAAACCAACAAACTCCTTGATCACCCCTCCAGATAATTCATCCTTCATCTTTCCTAAAACCTTCTTGTTAACAGTTGAATGCAAAGGCGAATCTTTAGGATAATCAGATGTGTCGTACCATCCCGCATGCCCTTTAGCTACTTCTAATTCCATGTCTTTATAGATATCTTCAGTAGGGATATCTATAACAAAACTGTCTGTATCTGTGTAAAGTACTTTGGACTCAGGATACAAGGGCTTAAAGTAGTCATAAAGAAATTCTAACATCAAAAGCTTTGATAATTCTAAAACAGTAAACCCAATAAAAACGGGCTTATCCAATTTGACTTTCTTTTTTTTCATCATTATGCCAAAAAGCTGATCATGAAATCTTCTGAAGTCCTGATAATTAGGTTTAGAAGTTAGCTTAATTGCATCGTTCTCTCTGGTGACCAATCTAACATCTTTACGCTTGTGCGGATTCTCCATAGTCTTTCCAAAACAGCTGTTGTTCATCAACTTGAAAAAGTCTTTTTCTGAAGCATCTGTGGATTTAGTTCTGAGATCAGTGTTCTTCATTATGTATGGTTTCATGAACTGTTCTTGATCAAAAGCAATTATACGATGAACAGCTGTCAACTTCAAACCATGTCTTAAATAAAATTGTAGAAGCCTGTAATGGCAGACATAATTTTTTTTGCCTCGAAGATTAGGCACAAGTTTAGGTGGTTCTGTTTTTGCCATCTTTAGACTTTCTGCTGCTAATGGATAGTCATTATGCAGGTCATGGAGTTCCTGAGGATATTCTAAGTCAACTTCTAGAATGTACCACACTGTTGATCTGGCGTCAAACTGCCCAACCACTTTAATGCTTTTTGAATATTATTCGTATCACCGTCTGTGTACATTTTAAAGTTGCGTAATGGAAGTGATTGCGCCATTGCCCATCCATACAGATTGTTTGCATCTAAATACATGAGATAGTTAGACCTTTTACTTGGATCATAGTCGTCCAAGTATTTGTTGTTTGCTTTACAGTAATGGTGCGACGCCATACTGATTCCCCCACGCAATCCGTTTTCAATCATCTGAAGCATTGGCAGGTCAGACAATAAATCAATCTGTATTCCTGTAAATTTTAAGAAAGCGTCCCAGCTCATCCCAGGCGCAGAAATATAATGCGCAGGATCCAAGCTGTAATGTTTCATGCAGGTCTTCCTATAATTTTCAAAGACGTCCGCCAACAAACAAGGTCAGCCATAAGATAGGAATCATGATAGTCTCCCATCGTTTTACACTCTAACTTCTGCCACGCATCTTGAGCATGCTGGTAATCAGAATCACTGATGTCCTTTCCTCTAAGACTAGAAAAGAACGCGCCTTTAGGCGGAAGTGTATCTTCGTCAAACCTTTGCCAACTGTTCATGTACTCATAAGGGTAAACGCCCTTTCTAACAAGAGTTGGGTCAAAATATTCTTCTGTTATTGGGCGGACTTTAAGGACATAGCCAGTGACTCTAATGAACCCATCATGTGTTGCATAGAGTCGTAGAAAGACATGTTATTTAAAGTGAAAGCACATGTACTTTTCTGATGACTGTGCAATGCATGACACCTCTAAAGGTCGCTGGTTACTGCTTGCATTATAAGGTGAGAGTCGTAACCTCGCAAGTTGTGAAAGAATATAGGTAGCTTCCATGTCTTTGGTTCAAACTTTAGTTGAAGATTGCATTTACTGTGTGCTGCTCCTCTAAACTTTCCACTAATGTGATCATGGTCTCTTACTGTTGGATTCTCTGCGTCTGGGGAGAGCCTAAACCCCACAAATCCAACAATGTGTGGCTGATTTATACTGTTGTTGGTCTTCAGGTGTCATTATGATTTCAGGTAAGTTTAGATTATTAGAACAGGCATTACGCACTTGCTGCATGCGTTTTAAGAAGTATTTTGCAGCATTTGGTCCTCTGTATAATTCTGGCTTTGAATGGGCGCCATCCGACCTAACAATGATGAAGGCAAATGAGCAAATCTGATGATTACTCATTAAGACTGTTTTAGGAAGTTTCTGTGGGGTTGGTCCTTCATAAGGAACAATGAGTGATTCGAAGTCTGCGTAAACAACATATGGACTAGTTTGCATCCGTTTCCAGTTCTTAAAACTAACTTTACTGCCTTCTCGGGCGTAATTAGTTCTGTATCACAGTCAACTGGGCTGATACAATGTTTTATATGTTCGCTCGCTGCTTTAACAGATGGAATTCTTGTTAAACATTTTCTACAGAATTCTTGTTTGCTATGTTGTTTTGTAGTATGCACCAATAATCTACTCATTGTTCGTATCAATGTGTAATGCGGTAGCCCCGCTGGTGAAAACATCAGTAGTAAGTCAACATGATTTTTGTCTGGTTCGCCAATCGTTGGACTGTTCTTGGACACTTTAATCGGCTGTAGATTTGTTTCCTCATCCCATATGTAGATATTAACAGTTATTGGTTTGTTTTGTTCTTCAAACTGATCAATCTGATTTACACTAACAGGAAAGGATATTCCTCTAAAGTTAAGATCATTGATGTAAGGTTCATAGTTAGACACTCTCTCTGCGTTTTTGCGGACAGGATGCAGCCTAGCAAGAACGCACCACATAAACATTTGTGTCTGTATTCTTTATGTTTAGAACTGCTCGTTTTGCAACTAATGATGGAGGTAGTGGAATGTAAGCCTTGCCAACAATCGGCTCATACTTAGCCTGTTTTAATCTGATCTCTAAGACTTTACCCTCTGACCAGCCAGAGCCTCTCATTTGGCTTCTTCAGCGGCCACATCAAACTGTGTAAGCAGCTGGTCTGCCCAACCAGGTGTTAAGTCATTAGAGGAAAGAATAGTCTGCTGTTTAGTTGAGACCCAGACTTCTAGATTTTCTTCATTTATTGTTATATAGTCGATTAAAAAACTAACCTTACTTTAACTGGGGTTTATTGTTAGTTTACTTGGAACTTGAGAAATAGCGTGTACAACGCTTTCCCGCACGTTTTTTGGATTAATAACTTCTAAATCAATCTCATTAGTGCTCTTGACAAACGCTCTTTCTCGAGCATTGCTTCAAACAATTCATCTGAACCTTCATATATCTTATCCATGCTGAGTTTCTTTTCTAACTCAAAATATTTATTTAAATTAAAAAAAAATACTTAATCAGAATCAATATCAACGGTCTTTTTGTGCTTGGACTCATAAACTAAAGTATAAACGCCCTTTGGGGTTGTTAATGTGAGCTGTTTAGAACAGAGTTTAATGTTTCGTTTACTTTTTTTAAACATTCCTTTTTTATCTGGTCGGTGTCTGGTTGTTGAGAAAAAGTTGCCCTTGCCTTTCTTTGAAGATCAAACTTTTGTCTTTTGTAGTCCTCAAAATCAGCCTGTAGGCGACTAAATTCTTCATCCGTGATGTTCGAGTCGGCAAGTGCTTTATTTATTGTCAGTTTGAAGGAACTAAGTTTAGCTGTTATTAGTTGAACCATAGCTGTGTGCTTTTGGAGTTTAGCTTTTATTTTTTTGCTGACAGCACTTACAGCCAATGAACACAGGCCAAGAGTTAAAGACAAACCACCTAGAGGTAAAGCTGCCGGTGCACCTACGCCTGTTGCTAAGAGACTACACTTGTTCCTGCTGATAGAGCACTAGTGATCGATGCTCCAGTATTAACATATGTAACAGCATTAAAGACAGCAGAATACCTTCGTTTGGTTTTACTGTATTTTGAAAGGTCCTGCTCTAGTTGGTTTGCATTTGTGTTAATGTTGGTTAATCTGAAAGTTTTTATGTCTACAGCAACAGAGTTGCCTACTATCTCTTCTTTGGGCACTTTTGGATAAACCTGAACAGACATGCTTTTTTTAAAATAAAAATAATTTAGTATTGGATATCTTTTAATCTGTTATCTTGAATATTCAGCTGCGCATCATATATTAAAAACAAATGTACATTAAGTGGTTTATCACTCTCTTTTTCTTTATCAATTTGAATGTTTATTACGTCTTTAACTGTTCTCCACTCCCATGCAACTGATTATCCTCTGTTGACCTTAGGTCAATCCATAAACCGTATTTCGTTGTTAAATATTCATCAAGTCTAACACTGTGAAGGTGTAGATCTTTAGACACAAGGTCTACTGTTGGACTTCTAGACCTCCCGCCTCCAAACAATTTTCTTATTTCATCAAAATGATGATAAGGTTTAAGCCCGCTACCGTAGACTTGGTTAGGACTACCCTCAATTGAACATTGTACTTTCGTTATTTTAGGATTGATAAACTTTTCACTTTGTCTTTGGTATGGTTCTTTATCATCTTCACACAGCAATAAAATACCTTTAAGTGATCGTGCTGCGGCGCTAAAACTAAAATTCCATATAGTGTCTGCTCTGCTTTTAGGATATTTTGAATGATGAATCACTCTTTCGTAATATATTGCTAATTTTGACTGATATTGTTGCTCAATCAGCCTTGCTAAGTTAGGGTTGCTAACAATGTCAAACTCTAACGAGATGTCGAAAATGCTGTACTTTGCTTCAGAGTCTGTAGATTTAATGACACGTTTGTATTCATTAAAAGTTAGTTCATATGACAATCTGTCTTTTAATGCTCCTTGAAAGTATGGCGCATGCGCTTTTAACAACTCAAAATCTAAGGGTATAGAAAAGCGATTTCCATAAGCAAAACTTACAGCTTCATACTTGTTGCCGGCTTTAGCATCTTCGGCGTCTATTCTGTGTTTTAGTGCTTCGTTATTTTCGATTCCTTGAAACGCAAGATCGGCCCTTTCATTCGCGGTTAGCCATAGATCAGAATAGATTAGAAATATGTCTGCATTGTGTAAAGAAAATATTTCTTGCCCCTCAAGTTTTATAGAAATTTTCTTAACGATTGCCCGTCCCAGATTCTGTACAACTGTCCTGTTTGCGTCTGTTGCTGAATCAAGTTCTATTTTGAAAGTAAGCCGTGCAGATCCCGGCACAATCACTTCATCTGCTCCTAGGTCTGGAAATTTAACAGTAAGAATTTGATCTGAATCAATAGTAGATGGATTATTTGGAACAATAATATTCTGTTTATTTCCCTTCACGCCAAAGGGCTCTTTCAGTCTTCTATGCGGGTCAAGAATTGAGCCATATGCTTGTGACATTTTTTTATAAAACAAAATAAAAAGTTAATTATTTAAAAACATGGCAGGCATTGAAGGTGAAGAAGATTATGATGTTTTTGATCCTGGAGACGACATGAGTGAAATGACTCCTTTGACACAACCATCGAGCTCAGTGCAGCTTGAATTAACAGAAGAAAGGGCTGAAGCATTTTACAAAAGTTTAGGCCTAGAACTTCCCCAATTTATAGACCCTGATTTTGAATTAAAAGATGGCCATTTGTTTGTAAAAAGCGGCCCCGACCGAGAACTTGTTCAGCTTACAGATAAACGAGACAAATTTAAGTTTATAGGCATGAATACAATCAAACAAAGACTTAGGGTGGAAGATCGAATACGCCTTGGCATTGTTAAACCAAAATTACATGGGGAGGCTGTTTCTAAACTTCAAAACATACAACAAGAAATCCCAACAAATAACCAAATGCAAAACATGGGACTTGAAGATCTAAATCAATCAGCAGGCGAAATATCACAATCAATAGAAGCAGAAACCAGTTTTTCCGAAGAAACAGCATTGAAAACTATAAACGATCCGCCGTTGCCCATGCGAGAAATAACGGCCCTTGATCATGCTTTGAGAACCATTAGAGGTGAATTAACAAACAATTTAGCAAAACTAGGTGAAATAGATGAGCATATAAAAAGAGAAAAAGAAAAACTCGTTGAGGCTGACGACTCCAACTAAGGGTCTGGTGTTAAAGAAAGAATAACCCAAAGACTAAATAATCTTGAACAAGAGAGATCAGCAAGACTAGAAGTGTTGTCTACTAACCGAGAACAATTACGAACTCAAGTAAGCAGAATAAGAGAAACTATCCAAAGAATTTTATATGAAGACACAACACTAGCAGAACGAATAAGAACACTGTTTAGAGAGCAAGGTGTCACATTAGCAAGCGTTATAACAGCCTTAGGATTTGCAATAAGCACACTGGTGTTAGCTATTACAAGCGGCGGTGGTCAAAGTTTAGTGCCTCCACCACCATCCCCGCCACCTGATAAATCATGGGTAAAAAAACAACTTGATCATCTTGCGGGCTTATTAAAAAAATTAGCCAGTAAAGCTATAGACTCTTTACCTGGTATATTAGGAAGTGTCGTTAGCTGGCTTTTCTCTACTGCAAGCAAAGTAGTCGGTTTTATGGCTGAGCACTTATGGACATTAGTTCTCTTAATAGGGGGGTTACTTTTTAGTAAGATAAAGACCAAATAATCCTAGGCCAGTTAATCCAAAAACAAGTGCTGTCTTTTCATATTCATGGTCATCACGAACAAAGTCCGCGTCTTCAATGGCCTTTGGGCTTTGGGCCTTGGGGATTGGATGACTTATTCTTGGGGGGTCGGCTTGTTTGTTTATTGTTTGTAATATTACTGGCTCAGAATTTATGTCGTTTTGTCCAACCTTCTGTTCATTTCCTGCAACAAGGATTTCATTGTTGTAGTTTATTATTGTTCCTACCTGGAGTCTGAGGTCAGAAGGTAGCATGTATAAACCAGTGCCAACAGCAAAGTCAACTTTTGATCTTGCAAATTGAAAACATTTTGGTACCTTTTAATACTTGAAGGCAAATCAACTGTAGAATTAATGGCGTCCTCTAAATTTGCTAAATACTGTTTTTGGGCGTCAAAGCCAGTGGAAGGATCAATTATGTTTGATCTCGTTTGTGCTTGCGAACCTAGCAAACACCAAACATAAGTACGAATAGAGTCGTTTATTCGTTCTATTCCCGCTCTAGTTAGGCCCTTAGAAGTGTCTAAAATAAATGTTGTCCACGCTGTTTTATGCTCTTGCTCTATGGACCCAAGATGAACAGCTGTGCCTGAAGAAAAAGATGTGTAAGGGGGATCCCAATCATAGTTATACTTTCTGTGCACGCCCCAAAAATAAAGGGTGCCTAAACCATGATTGCGATCCAACTTTTGTCTAAAGTCTGTCTTTGGGTCAATATCAAATTCGTTACAGATCCTTTCAAAAGCCTTGTAATCTATTCTGTTGCTGAATGGATTAAACGTTTTGTCATTTGGTAATGGTGCTTGCAGTTCAGATAAAATACGTCTGAAGGTGTAATAAAAATGAAATCTATACACTGACCTCACCAAAGGATCAGGATGATTTAAATGATCAGCATACGACACTCCACACCCAGTTGATGCGCAAAACACAGCAAAGTTTAACTGGTTCTGATAAAACTGCATCGGATGACTAAACCACACTTTCGGGATGTAGTCGTTTTTAATAGGAGGGTTAAGATATCTGTTCAATGGAGTACTAACCTTTACTTGAAAGGCGTCAGACTGAGTCACAGAAATGTCAAGGGTGTCAGTTGTTATATTTTTAAGATTGTAGTGCGGCCCAGCAGAATATTTTGCATTAGTATATTTGAATGCACTCATTTTTAAATTTGTTTTAAAAAATGTTTGTAACAATAACAACTCAAGACAGTCCTTCGTTTTTAGAATATGCTATTGATAATAACTGCGGAACCCAAAGGGTCGCACTCCATGAAATTTTTTACAAAGTCGTATGGTTTAATATAACTGAATCCAAGGAGAATAATAAGATTAAAAAATTTGATAATAGAGGAAACTTAGTTAGCCAGTTAACCATACCTGATGGTTATTACGGGTTTTGCTCGCTAAAAGAAGCAATGAGTAACTTCGACATTACTCTCAAACTTAACAATGCAAATTTGAAAATAATGTTGACATTCAAACCTGAAGAAGAAGTAGACCATTACCTTTTTGATGTAGAGCTAGCTAAAATGTTAGGCTTTGCAACTGACAATCATAGTTTTATAGTTACACCAGACAAAACTACTTATGAGGGAGAATATCCGCTCGATCTTGCATTACATTCATTACTCTATGTTCATTTGGACGAGCTGAGCACTGATGAAAACTTATATGATGGAAGGCCCTCAACTGTTTTAAGAGCTCTTTCATCAGGGAAAGCTGCATATTGCGATTATGAAATTATACAATTCCCTAATTTACAGTTTAAAAGATTAGCATGTGGGAGGGTCAGATCATTTAATATAAAGATCACAGATAAAACAGGGAAAGTCGTGAAATGTGATAACCTGCACATTGTTTTAGAAATAAAATAATACGTTGTTTTAAAAAATGTCACGTGGACCAGAAGAATCAGGAGTTACATTAGCGCCTGAGAGGTGTGTAACTTTAGAATTAAAAGACCTTGCAGACGTTGAGGACTTTGAACAAAACGGTGAGATAGGCACTTTGTATGGTTTTGAGTACACTAAAGATGGTTATTATAAACGCAAAGAGGTTAGCGACAGCAAAAGGTTTCCTAAACTAGAACAACTACGCAATGTAGAAGCAAATAATGCGGGCCAGTATGAATATAAAATAGTTCGAAAAACTGACAGCAAATGGCACTTAGAACCATATTTAGAATGGGACATAAAATTTGAATTCGTAAGCCCATTTACATTTTTTGACCGTCAAAAAAGTTTCAGAAAAGCATTGAACTCTGGCCCTTTACATGTAAGTCTTATGCCAGAGAACAATAGTCGGAAAGAGATCGAAATAAAGAAGTTTGGGAGCAAACAGTACATCCTCCACAGAAGAGAATCAGTTTTGAAGGAAGCTACTACAAAAGTACAGTTCTTTCCACGCACGTTATTAGGAGACACGTTCACAATAATACTTGAAATTTCTGTCTTAAAAGATGTGGGGAGGAATGGAGCTGTGGGTGTCAGTGACAACCTTATGGAAGGAATTCTTATTAGCTGGCAAAACTTAGACGTTGACAATCTTAAAGTTACTGTTGTGGTTCGTCACGATGGTGAAAATTTTAAGGTCGTAACAACAAGCAACAAAATCAATGTTAGTCTTAATAGAAACAATCTGACAAAACTGAGTTGGATTAATCTGACACATTTAGACCTTACAAGATTTTATTGTACTGATCCAATTTTGACGGATAGTATGATAACAACACTAACTGGTGTAAATTAAATTCTGTTATAAAACTATGGAGCAGATGACTTTGGTGTCAATGCCGATGTTAAACTTTATGATAAAAACCCCTCATTGTTCATTGATTTGTGGACAGACTGGTTGTGGAAAAACAATATTTGTCCTCGACCTATTACAAACAGTTTATCGTTATAATTTTGATCATATAGTAATTTTCTGCCCAACACTTAAATGGAACAAAGCATATAATGATAGAAGGTTTATATGGACGGATGATAATATATATTTGATTGATCCCAGCAATAAGCTGAGTGAGTGTTTAGAACACTTTTATAAATTGTTTGAGGGAACGCAGACACTATTTATTATAGATGACTGTTCGGCAGAAAGAGACATAGTTAAAAAGAGAAACACTTTGTCAAAACTAGCTTTCAGTGGAAGGCATGCTGGGATAAGTGTGTGGATTCTATGTCAAAAATATAACTCAGTTTTAAAAGACTTTAGAGAACAATTAAAGACAGTGGTTTTATTTCATATGAAAGATAGAGACGCATTTGATGAATGTATGCGTGAAAATGATGTTATTGAAAACGATCAAGAAAAACAAAGGATTAAGCAAAAACTAAAGTCTGAAAAGTTTTCTAAATTAGTATTAAAAACAGATAATCCTACACATTATGTATGTTTGTAAAGTGTTTACTATTAGAGAACTATAAAATAGGCATTCTGGGTAAGCCGGCGGAGCAACAGCGGAGCCGGGTGAGCCAGAATGCCTATTTTATAGTTCTCTGAAAGGAAGATAGCTTTAGTTGGCTGGTTCATGTGCAAGATGTGTCCTTTCTGAGTTTCATCATATGTGTGGACGCTACACATATGATTTTTTTCCATACAATTGTGTAACTGCTGTTGAAAATTACATGTTAATTAATTTCATTTATTGTTCATTGCTCCTGCCGTTCGCAGCGGCGAGTTCCGATTTTGTGTGTGTGCTTATGTGTGTTCATTCATAACACTGTTCTTCGCTATGAAATTATGATACAAGCTGTTGACTGTATGTAACTCCTGCCGTTCGCAACGGGGAGTCCCATTGTTAATGTTATAACAATGAAATCATTATGTTGTTGATCCTGCCGTTCACAACGGGGAGTCCCATTGTGAATGTTATAACAATGAAATCATTATGTTGTTGATCCTGCCGTTCACAACGGGGAGTCCCTTTCTTAATGTTATAACAATGAAATCATTATGTTGTTGATCCTGCCGCTCACAACGGGGAGTCCCATTGTTAATGTTATAACAATGAAATCATTATGTTGTTGATCCTGCCGTTCACAACGGGGACTCCCTTTCTTAATGTTATAACAATGAAATCATTATGTTGTTGATCCTGCCGCTCACAACGGGGATTCCCTTTCTTAATGTTATAGTAATGAAATCATTATGTTGTAGATCCTGCCGCTCACAACGGGGATCCCCTTTCTTAATGTTATAACAATGAAATCATTATGTTGTTGATCCTGCCGCTCACAACGGGGAGTCCCATTGTGAATGTTATAACAATGAAATCATTATGTTGTTGATCCTGCCGTTCACAACGGGGAGTCCCATTGTTAATGTTATAACAATGAAATCATTATGTTGTTGATCCTGCCGCTCAAACGGGGAGTCCCATTGTTAATGTTATAACAATGAAATCATTATGTTGTTGATCCTGCCGTTCACAACGGGGATTCCCTTTCTTAATGTTATAACAATGAAATCATTATGTTGTTGATCCTGCCGCTCACAACGGGGATTCCCTTTCTTAATGTTATAGTAATGAAATTATTATGTTGTTGATCCTGCCGCTCACAACGGGGAGTCCCTTTCTTAATGTTATAGTAATGAAATCATTATGTTGTTGATCCTGCCGCTCACAACGGGGGTCTCCTTTGGTTAATGTTATGATTATGATATGATTATGTTATTGATTGCAAAGATATGTTTTTCTGTATATGTTTTTAGATAGTACCTCATGTTTATTATTATTATTCTTTATGTCTTAATAGGTAGGTGGTTGGTATGGTTGGTTTGATCCAACCATGATTTGAAATAAAAAGAGAGAGGAAACCAAGGAGCTGGTGTTAGGTGTTGAATTCGATGTGTCAATTCGCTCTCTTCCCCATCTCCTACTCCCCTCTACCCTCCTTATCTCCACCTCCACCCACCCACCCTTTACAATATGTCAAACACGTACGATTTATATAGTATAGTGTCTTTTACTGATAATTCACAAACATCAGATGTGACTATGAAAGGATTCACCCTCACACACACACACACACACACACACACACACACACACACACACACACACACACACACACACACAAGCAGATTTAGAGTCCACACACACACACACACACACACACACACACACACACACACACACACACACACACACACACAAAAGCAGATTTAGAGTCCACACACACACACACACACACACACACACACACACACACACACACACACACACACACACAAGCAGATTTAGAGTCCACACACACACACACACACACACACACACACACACACACACACAAAAGCAGATTTAGAGTCCACACACACACACACACACACACACACACACACACACACACAGGCACTTTTTAAAGTTTCGATTCCCAGACCCTCTAACGAATGGAACGAAAGAATTTCGTGACAGAGGACGCGTGTTTCTATTGATGTGGTTATTTATGACGAAGCAGTTGATCTGTTGTGTATTGAACTGTTTGGATCAACAGTTTCGTCATCCTTCCAGAGCAGGAGACAGTTGGGAGGGGAACAGGTCAGAAATCTACTACTGCGCTCTAAACCACAGTCACACCTTTGATTCCACAGTCGCACGCTCACACAGAGAAATAGGATTGAGATGGCGCCCACGTTCAGTCTCAATGAAATGCCCGCACATCAGGGCAAGCAGCTCTTGCTTCTCTGACTCCCATTGCCGTCACTGTCTTTAACATTGTTTGTCAGAAAATTCATGAAAGTTTTTATTCAATATCGTGTGAAACGTGCACAGGGCTTACTGTGGCAAGCCAACCGTCCTCACCAGAATGTTCGCAGAGAATTTCATAAGTACAGGCCCTCCCCCTAAAAGACACGTCGGTCAAGTACTCCATCTTGCACAGGATAACTGTGGAGACCAGGATGGCCAACGACATCCTTTGCGCATAATAATATGGAGAATTTCAGTCGCACATTATATATGTGCACAGATTAGCTTCTGTTTTTTTTTTTTTTCTTACAAGCTCAACTACTTAACATAGCATGTAAACACTGCTCAACTAGTTCTCAATTATGGTATTAATGGTGACTCTTCGTTCTTACTGTCGTAAACGTTTAAACAGTAAACAAGTGGGGTAACTTGCTCCCATAATAAAACCTATAACAGAGTAACTTTTATTCAAGACTGGCACAGCTTTTTAAACTTGAATAAAGTCAGACAAATACGTAGACGAACAATCTAATAGTGGGGGAAAAAACAAGCGCAGGCCAACAACTGAACTGTCTTCACAGTAATGATTTGGACTTAAGGAGGGAAGAGTTTGAAGATGAAGAAACTGGAAACATGAAATTAAGAAAATATATTACAAATATGAAAACTTTTCTCTAGCTGCATAAGGGAACCCTCGTAATCCCTTTTGCAAGCAGATATATTTGTATTGCCCGCTCCGAAAAAACGTTTAATCTGTATTTAGACTAAAAAAAGACACAGGACATCCTAATGCGTTGTGCCTTATCTTTTTGTTTACTTTTTGACTATGTCCTTCCGCAAAACTTAGGCTAACACTGTCAAAGGTATATAACAAGTATGGATACATGTCCGTCAATATCGTTAAGGTGGTGCGTATGCCAATATTAATTTGAAAAATTGGACTTATTAGCAACTTTTTAAACACAGTAACTGTCTGAAAATTGTTGACGAACCTAATCTCAATAGAGCCATAGATCATATTCAGTCCGCTGAATCTTTCTTTTTTATTCTTTCTTGCTTTATTTTTCCAAATAGCATTATTCTCGTAGATCAATAATTTTTATACTTCAAAAATAATATCTTAGCTCTTCTGTTAATTTT
>JAMYXO010001425.1:27500-30077 GCA_033310375.1 Conus canariensis
GACATTTGTTATAAAACTATTGAAGTGGAATTTTGTTAATGCCACATTTTCGGAAGTAAAAAATCTTAGCCATGAGACATAAATACAACACACACTTACGTCCCCCTCCCCCCCTCCTCCTCCCATCACCTCCCTCCCCCCCTCCCCTCCCCTCCCCTCCCCCAGTCGAATATCTCTGGTGGATAGACGCTAACTTGAAGACAACAACAACACAACACGCGCGCGGTGCACACATGTACGTGCGCAATCACACACACACCACTCACACGCACGCACGCACGCCACTCTGTACACTTCACGCACGTACACCAAACACACACACAAGCAACACACACACACCCCCCACAACACACCCCACACACACACACTCACACACACACACACATGTCGCACACACACACACATTCATACACACACACACACACACACACACACACACACACGCGCGGCGTGCCACACAAACACAACACATTCACACACTCACACACACACACCACACACACACACACACACACACACACACACACACACACACTACAAAAAAAGACGACGCGCAGTACCACACAACAAGATACTAAATCCTCTCTCTCTCCTCTCTCGTCTCCTCTCCGCTCCACTCGCTCTCTCTCATCACTCTCTCCTCTCTCCTCTCCTCCTCTCACTCGCTCTCTCACCTCTCTCGCTCTCTCCTCTCTCTCTCTCTCTTGGGGGGGCTTTACCCTTTTTTTGGACAAATGCCTTTCGTGTACCGGACTACCCGCCCTTTCGGTGGAGGGGGCTGTTTTCTGCCTCGCACACCAGGGAGGGGGAGGGGTGCGAAAAAAAGGGGGAGAAGAAAGAGGAGGAGGAAGGGGAGGAGGAGGCCCGGGGGGGGGGGGAACAGGGGAAAAAAAAAAAATTGGTTGGTTTTTTAAAAAATATGGGTTTTCTTTAACAAATTTATTCAATTTAAAAAAAAATTATCCAAAAAAACAAAAATTTAAAAATTTTTTAAAAAATTTTCCAAAAAATCAATTTTGGTAAAATTAAAACCTATCTTTCCAGTGATTTTCTGAAAAAATTTTGAAAGGTTTTCAAAAAAGCTACTAGTTTTTTAATTAAATTTTCCATCCTTTTTACATTTGTTATAACATTGAATTTTAATTTTTGTTAATGCCTTTTTTTGGGGAAAAAAAAACCTTAGCCGAGACATAAATACAACCAAAACAAAAGGGCCCCCCCCCCCCTCCTTTCCCCCCCCTCCCCCCTCCCCCCCCCTTGGGGGTTTTTGGGGATGGTTTTAAGAAACCCCAAAAAGGCGGGGGGGTTTTTAGTGGAAAACAAAAAACCAAAAAGAGCACCAGGGGTTTCCCCGGTCCCCCCCAAAAAAAAAACCACAAAAAAACCCCCAAAAACCCCCAAAAACCCACAAAGCCAAACCAAATTTAAAAAACAACCCAAAAACAAAACCCCCGAAAAAAAAAAATTAAAAAAAAAAAAAAAAACAACACACAACCAAAACACCAAAAAAGGCCCTAACCCAAAAAAAAAATTTTTTTTTTCCTTCTCCCCCCCCCTTTTTTTTTCCCCTCCCCTCCCCCCCTTTCCTCCCTTTTAGGCCAAAAAAAAAATTTTAAATAAATGGGAACAAAAAAAAAAAAAAAAAAAAAAAAAATAAAAACGAGGATAGAAAAGCTTTTTTTTTTTAAACGAATAAAAAAAAACAAAAACAAAAAAAGAAAAAAAAACAAAAAACCAATTTTTATTACGGGGAAGGGGGGGGGGGAGGGGGAGTTTTGCATGCAGTACGGGTTTCCTGTAATGTTTTTAGTTTGGGTTTTTTCGGGGAAAACCCCCAAACCTTTTTTTTGGGGGGGGTGGAAGGAAGCGAAAAAGAAACGAAAACCCACCGGACATATGGGGGTGGGGGAGGGTAGTCCCATTTTTTCCCCCTCACGCTGGAGGACCATTTTTGCGGGACAAGGAATTGCAAGTCCTTCAAAACGATCCAGAAGGGCAAGAAACCCGCGCCGCCGGGACGTCCCCTGGGGGCCTGGAGGGAAACCCCGGGCGAGGAAAAGGGGGAAAAAAAAACCGGGGGGGGGAGGGGGGGGAGGAGGGGGAGGACGCTCAAGGGGGCATTCGCGACTTTTCGGGTCGAATCCAGGCTTCGGGCCCATGTCAAGGCCCGGTTCGTTGGAAATCGAAACGGGAAAATTCGGTCCGGGAAGGCAGACCCGGGGCCCACAACCTTTGAACGAAACCCGAGTCCCCAAACGAATCCGCTGGGGGGGGCTCGCCCGCCGTGACCCTTTCCTCGCACACGTGTGGGCTATCTGACGAGGCAAGCCGCATCACACAGAAAGGGGGGAACAAATGCAAGCGACACGATCCAGACTTCCAGACCCGTCAGCTCGGGGGCCCAACGAAGCGCGACTGGGGAAGGGTCCGCCTCGCCTCGAGGAAACGCCCCAAGAAGAAGTCCTTGAAGAAGAGGACATCAAGGGGCGCATCCGCCGAAGGGGCCCTACCACGAAAAGAAACCCCCCTAGGGAAAATGTTCCTCTCAACAGACCCGCGCGGGAAGGAAAAAAAGAA
>JAMYXO010001426.1:0-2500 GCA_033310375.1 Conus canariensis
AGTCAAGGAATGATGAAGGCTAATCAACAAAACCCGCTGCCCACTTCTTTGGATTCTAGCCCCCCTTCAATCTGGGGCACACGTATTTTACCAACTCATACTAATAGTTCAAATCAAACTAGTATTGCTGTCACAAATCAGACAAGTATAGGACAGACATCAAAAATTTCGAAAACATCTGTGCCAACTTCTCTTAAAGAAAAGTCTGACTCTTCAAGTTCGTTCAAAAAACAATCTGTAAATTTTGATCTTGAAAAGATTTTAATGTATCTTGAAAATCTCTCAGTGAAATGTCTGACCATCCTAACAAAAATTTCTGATGTCATGACTTCGTCAATCATTGAATTGAAAACAATTCTGTCCAATGCCTGTCTGAACTCCAAATGAACGTACAAAGAGAAGTTCTGTCAAACGTTATCCGTTTTTGGTGTTCTCTGTTGCTGGTATTCTCAGTTATAGTCCTTTTCCTTACGAATAACATGATGTGTATGAGGCCTGAACAAGTCAAACCTACTGGTATTTGCTCGTTTCTACAATGGAATTGTAGAAGTAAGTGCAATTTTGTATATTTGGAAAATTTTTTGCAGAAGCGTTCTTTTGACGTAGTTGTGCTTCAGTCATTGAATTGCCACAAAAATGACTTACCCAAGTTAAACGGATTCTTCTACCCACCTGTTATAGATGAGGTAAAAGCCAACGTTAAAATAAAAGTTGCTACATATGTAGCTTGCAATCTTATGTATCAACCGTGCAAAACACCGTGTTCTTCAATAGATAAACGTTTATATTCTTGCTGTATAGAAATTAAGGTTGATGGTAAATATTTCAACATTTTGAACTGTTATTATCCGGATGGAGTGTCTAAAGGTGAAGCTGACTGGATAATGGATTTAGACTGCTCTAGACAATGGGTTATTCTTGGCGATTTTAATTCCCACCACGCTTTGTGGTCCGAAAATCCCAATAATATTGTTAACAACAACGAATACCTTGCCAGTACAATAATCAACGCCAACTTAACCATTTTAAATGACGGCTCTATAACAAGAATTGCTGATCGATCAGATCAGCGTTGCTCATCGATAGATTTGTCTTTAGTTTCCCCAGACATAAACCCTTTGTGTACTTGGCAGGTTCATCAAATACCGTTAGGCAGTGATCATCTCCCTATTGAAATCCAACTTCTAGTGAGCCCTGAAAAAACAATCTACAATTCTGAATGCACTAAATATAATGAAGATAAGGCTAATTGGGCGCTTTTCAATCACATTTTGACAGCAGGTTCGTCTTTTCTAAATTTCAATCAAAATACAGTGTTAGAGGAAGGTTTGGAAAATTGTTATTTTGAATTAAGAAAACTTATACTTAAGGCTGCAGATTCTGCAATCCCAAAAGTCAAATTAAAGAATCATCCAAAGAAAGCGTCAAACCCTTGGTGGAATATTGCGTGTGAAGTCGTCGTGGGTGCGAAAACTAAGGCCTTCAAAAGCTGGATGATAAGCCGTCATACGCAGCCTAAAAGTAGAGTGGAACAGTTACACGCTGAATACAAAAAAGCTAACACCAATAGTAACAAAGTTGTTGCTTTTGCAAAGCAGCAATATTACAAAAACTTAGTCACCAACTGTTCCAAACACCCAAACGATAGCGCTTTACTTTGGAAAGAAATTAGAAAATCTAAAGGTTCTTTTCATCTCCCAGATCCTGTTTTGATTGAAAACGATAAAATCTATAAAACAAACGAGGAGAAAGTTGAATTATTTGCTGACACTTTCGCAGCAATGAGTCAAACTGAACATCTGCCTAAAGAAGAGCAAGAACGAAGAAGAACTATTGAAAACGAAGGGAGAAACATTGAACCAGATGACAATGACAACACGTTATATATTAATAAAAATCTAACAATGGAGGAGCTTCTGTACTCACTTCGCCGTCTAAAATCTGGTAAAATTGCGACAGGATTTGATCCCATTTCTTACAACATGATAAAGCATTTTCCACAATGCTTTTTGAAAAAATTATTAGAGTTCTTCCAATTATGCTGGAATTCTGGAAAGCTGCCAATGGCTTGGAAGAAAGCAACAGTTGTACCTATCCATAAACAAGGAAAATCAAAAAGAAAATCTTCTAATTTTCGACCCATTTCTTTGACTCCTCACATTGGAAAACTTTTTGAGAGGATAATGAAATTCAGATTAGAACATTTCCTTGAAAAGAATGGGATTTTGCCAATATTTCAAGCTGGTTTCAGAAAAGGGAGGGGTGTCACTGATCATGTTAGTCTTTTAGCTTCACACGTCAAAAAAGCCTTGGCTAAGCGACACTCTACTTTAGCCACGTTTTTTGATATTCATAGAGCGTACGATTCTGTTTGGCATTTTAAATTATTGTCCAAGGCTCATGAAATTGGGATTAAAGGTCGTTTCCACATGTTTTTACAATCATTTTTATCTGGAAGAACGCTACAAGTAAAACTAAATGGTGTGCTGTCAAGTACAAG
>JAMYXO010001426.1:7500-25000 GCA_033310375.1 Conus canariensis
GCAACTCATCTCTGAACGGAGTGACTCTTCGTCCAGGGGAGAACCACCGGAAGAGTTGGTGCGACACCCTTTAACCATTTAGTTGATCATGAAAACAATGTGTCAAACAGATACAACCTCATTTTTCAAAACTTTGTTTGGAGAGATGAGTTTGCAGATGTGTATTATGGCAATATTTTGTCAGAAGAATATAAGGAAAAAATGTCACATGCGGTAAGCCTCATAGATATTGACATTGATGATGCCTTGGATGTTTTCAATTCATGTTTAAAAGATGCGGCAGAATGCATGAAAAAGCAAGTAAGCTCTATAAAACGTCATGCAGATAAAGACTGGTTTGATTCAGAGTGTCATGCTTACAAAAAAAAAGGGTTCGGAATTTGCTTAATAAGTTTAATCGTACGCATGATGATGAGGACTGTGTTAGCTACTGCATAAAAAGACGTGAGTATAAACATTTACTGAGGATGAAAAGAAAGCATTTTAATAACGCTCTTCGTGATGAGTTAGTCTCATCGATTAAAAGTCAGAAAGAGTTTTGGGACATGGTACATAGGACTTTGTTTCAAAAGAGATAACTGGCAAATAGTATTGATATTGACACATTGTTTGAACACTTTAAAAAGATTCTAGCAAAAGATGAATCAGGCAATGAATTTGTTCAGTATGATAGCGTAGAAAGCAACGAAGAAGTAGACCTTTTTTATCGTCCGATTACTAAAGAGGAGGTTGTGTTTGTTTTAAGAAAAATGGAAAATCGTAAAGCTGCCGGTCCAGATGCCATCATTGGTGAGTTTTTAAAGCATGGCTGTAATCAGACGCAATTCTGAATTTCTTGGTGTCCTTCTTTAATACTCTGTGATAAAGGAATTTCTCCAGAAAAAGTGGACTGAATCAATCGTTCTTACTCTGCACAAGAAAGGCGATGTAAATAATCCTGACAATTATCGGGGTATTTCTGTATGCGGAACTACTTTACAGTCGATCATATTTTTACTTTGATGGCATTTATACAAAAACAATTTTCTTTGAATCGTAAATTATATGTTGATTTAATAGATTTTGAAACAGCCTTTGGTTCGTGAACAGAAGTATTCTTTGGCCTATTCTGTTAAAGAATGGTATGCGTGGGAAGCTATTCAAATGCATAATGAGTATGTATAGCAATGTGAAAGCTGAAGTTAGATGTGGGGGAAATATATCAGATTTCATTTAGTGTAGCAGTGGTGTAAACAAGGGGATGTGTGTGGCCCTGTCCTTTTTTTCTTTGTTTATCAATGAATTAACCTCAGAAGTTGTCTCCAATGGTAGACATGGCACGACATTTACTGCAGACGTTTTACAAGTATTCATTTTATTATTGGCTGATGATGTTGTTTTGTTATCGGAAACTGTTATTGGTCTTCAAACTCAGTTGAATAGTCTTTCTCGAGCTGTAGTTCACTTCAGTTAAAGGTAAACATGGCAAAAAGCAACATTGTTGTGTTTAGAAAAGGTGGATATTTAGGAGTTAGAGAGCAAGGGAGATTTAATGGAGTTACTATGCCTGTTGTCAATGCATATAAATACCTGGCCATTTATTTCTCTACACGATTAAATTTTTCTCTGGCATGTAAAGATCTTGCTAGCAGGGCAAAGCGTGCTGTTTTTATGTATAATGCAACATCTATCTAGATTAGGAAATCAGTCTTTTCAGGTGTTTTGTAAATTGTTCGATTCTCAAGTGCAGCCCATTGCACAGTATGGTGCTGAAGTGCAGGGGCTTGATAATGCGCGTTACAATGTGAAACAGTTCATTTATTTGCCATGATTAAATTCCTTGGAGTTTCACTTCAAATACCTAATGATTTGGTATATGGCGAGACAAATAAATACCCAATTTGTTTAATCTCTATGATTAGATGCATTCATTATTGGCTAAAACTTACACAAATGCGAGAGTCAAGGCTGCCTAAAAAAGCGTATAAAATGTTACATGATTTAGATGGTAGAGCGCCTGACTCGTAATCTTGGTGATCCTGGGTTGCGGGTTCGAATCTCCGCGGGGCGTTTCGGTACAGGGGATTTTTCCCTCGGAGTTAACATTAGTCTGACTCATTTCCATACAGTCCTTCGAATGAGACTATAAACGAGGTTCCGTGTGTGAACGCACGCATAATATCTTGCACACACGTAAAATCCATCACCAACTTTCGAAGAGTAGGCCAGTTGGCCGTTGGTATGGATGACACGTTACACACAGCATGCCCCTGCGTAAGAAATGAAAGAATGAGGAAGTAAAGAAACTGAGTGAACGATATTGAACGATATTGACGGATGACACGGGAAACGACTGAATGAAGCGCAGCTGGCAGCTCTTCAGTCGGCACTACCCAGGTAGGCAGCCCGTTGTGTAAGCGAGTGTTGATTGTAAAGCGCTTAGAGCTGTCTCTAGCCGAGATAGGCGCTATATAAGTATTCATTATTATTATTATTATGAAAGGGTAGAGTAACTGGTAACAAAGGTAAACGTTAAACTCTATGAACTTGGTTTGGTATGTGTGCTCAGTCAGGGTGTTGGGGACATGACTAGTTTTTTTACGTATGCTTCGTACAAGATTGATTGACTGCAGGTGGCAACTGTGGAATGCACATATTCAGGATAGTACCAGATTTGATTTGTATAGGCAATTCAATTTGCTTCACTGTGTTCCAACCTATATTTCAAAGAAAATGGGCAGACATTTAAAGTATATCATGACCAGATTTCGATTTGGGATATCTGATTTATCTGTGCATCACTACCGTTACAAACAGCATAATGAACGAAGTCATATCTGTCCATTATGTAAAGATGCACGCGAAGATGACGTCCATTTTGTATTGTGTTGTCCCATTTTGAAAAATCATAGAGACCAGCTTATTCCTACTAAGTATCTAAACCATCCCACATTATTTAGACTTGCATTGCCTATGTCATCCGAGCGTGAAGATATCGTCAAACATTTTGCTGTTTACTCATATAAAGCATTTAAAATTCGACCTGAATATTGTTCATAACATTGTTTATCAATCTTCCCATGTTTTTTCTGCCCATTTCCGTTTTTCGATAGTGAACATTTCCTGTGCCTGTATTCTATGTTGTTTATGCACCCTCTTCAAAGCGGTCTATGGCCTTATTGAATAAATTATCCGTATCCGTATCCGTATCTCTCTGAGCCTATGAATGCTAGTACGGCATAAACATCTATCCTACATCGTCACATGTGTGTGCAGTATACGCAAGGACAGTGGTCATTTGACTATTGAGCAGGCTGACTTATTGCTCGTAAGAATCGAACACCTTGAGGGTGTATGTGCTAGGGGGAGGGGAGAGGGAAGGTGGAGGTGGTTGGTAGCAGGAATGAGAAGAAACCTTGCTCTATTTGGAAAGTAGACGCCGAACCATTCTGATATAGTGTATTTAGAGTAAAATCTTAAACGCTCGAAAATAAACTGTTGGGAGGGGCAGAGTTCGGGTGGGGGGTTTGGGGGGTGGGGGTGGGGGGTGAAAATATCAGAGTGGATACGATTTAGTGAGATAAACAGCCAACAGTGCCAGATTGCATCCAGTCATATCTGTACGACTGTCTGTCTGTCTGTCTCTCTGTCTGTCTGTCTGTAAACCTGTCTACACACACACACACACACACACACACACACACACACACACACACACGCACGCACACACACACACACACACACACACACACCACACACACACACACACGAGAGCGTGCGTGCGGGGAATTTCGTCCTGGACAGAAAAATATCACAGACAGCAGTGCTAACAAAACGAACTATATGCATTGCAAGAAAATCTCTGTTGCATCAATAATCAACTCATGCATTCATTGCTCATCTGCATAAATCTGTACACAAGTGAAAACTTACACACACACACGCACACTGCAGATCTATGAAGATGAATCCATTTTCTTGAGAAGACTCGTTGGCAGAAGAACATCTCAGAATAGGTCTTCCAGACTTATGTTAAATGCTTTAACGACAAAGTACTGTAAAGACATTAAGTGCGTCTGCTCTGCAGAATTAACAATTGAGCATATACTGGTACAATGTACGTCAATGAAAACGTTCCTACCTCCGGATGTCGTAGAATGTATTTTGCCTGTGTCTAATGTTAAGTTACTTTGGGATCAATTTAATCTTTTCAACCTTTCAATATTTAGATTAGCTAGTTATTTGTTATGTAGTCCTATTGCACGTTTCTTGTAACTCTCTCTCTCTGCTTTTTTTTTTTTGCTGTTTTACTTCTTTTATAATGCTGAATATTAACAAAGTTTTGCTTTTTTATGCAAGAATCTAAAATCATTGACACGATGAAAAGACTTGAAATAAAACAACCAACCAACCATAGTTTGAATCATTGAACCGAAGAATGAACAGCGCACCATTTTCCATGAAAAAAAATGGCTCTGACTGGTTTCAAGATCAGCCAGAATGGAGAAAAATCAGCCCACAGGGCACATTGACAGTCAGACATAGAAGAGGCAGACAGCAGAAGAAATGTTAAAACAGAAGAAGGGAGTGGACAAAAGAAGGGAGTGGGCAGTCCTTATATTTGCGACAGATAAAAGGTTATGGCCAGTGAGTCATCACTAATTCCTCAAAAAACACTTATGCGGAGTTCGTAGATAGGCAAAGTAAATCAAGTCAAATAGAACACAAGAAAATAGGTGCTCATACACGACTTTCAACTGGGTGTAATCTGTTGGTCACTTGTTTACTATTTATGATTTATGAAGCATGTATTTTTTTTTATTTCATTTGACTTTCTGTCTGATAGCCTGTTTCCCTGATGCAACCAGTCGTGACTTTAACATCCTTAGTACCTTTCGTTCTTGTACTTTCCGCTGTTCCTGCATGGCCACTGTCCAAAAATAGAAAAATGGGCTGAGAGCAGAGCTGAGTGGTAATACAAATACAACTATGGCGTCATGGGCGTTGTATAATGATGAAATACCATGTGTAGCCAAGACTGTAACTGAGCCATAAATAAACCAGCTTGCACTGTTTGAAGTCGTCACTTTCCTCACCAGGTGCATTGCAGAATACACAGATCTTGATGAGGAATCAAGCATAATTCTGAATTTGGGTGTTCGTCTAGAAATCACAAATTGGCAAAACATTATTGTGAGGTAAATCACGAAGTTAATAGCAGCAATGAAATGTGAACATTGAAATCCATTCCTAGACTGGAATTCATGAAATAATGCCATGCGGCAAAGACCTGATTGACTTCGAGGTTCCCACTGTGACAATATAGGAAGACAGGGTATTAAGGATATCAGGGTTCCAGTGCACCATAGTATTATACCAGATGATATCAGCGAAACTGACTTCAATGTACGTAAATCTTTACCAGCGCAAATAACAATTACGTGAACAAAGGTGATGTGCCCAATGATCAAAACAGATACTTCACTAGATAGATGGAAAAGAAACTTAGCCACCTTACAAGGCAGGCTATCGATCCATATCTTTTCCGAGTGGATTATAACGATCATTGAATATCTCATTAGCCCCTACTACGATACTGACGTGGCATCCTATACCAAATTGAGCAAATAGCAAATTGGCAATCATCAACAAATTGCTTTCAAAATCTAATTTGACAGTAAGTAAACTGATAAAACTAATCAAGTTTCCTAAAGTGGCGCATACACTGACCACCCAGAAGAATATTCTGTATATTTCAGTTGGCATCAGTTTTGTACATGAAGGAAGCAGTGTGTGGGGAGCTGAGCATTTTATTGTACCCGACTGTTTAGGAAGTAAGTTTTGACAGCAAAAGTGGTAACTGGAAGCAAATATATTCTGCAAATGATTCAACCCTGAGAACAAATCCAAAGGGAAATCTTGGACTGGGTTAAATCTAATGTCAACATCACGCAGATGTGGCGTATTTTTAAAACCTAAGGATCTGATAGATTTAATGGCGGAAAAGGAGAGATTTAAATAATTGACCAGAGGCAAAAAGATGGATAATTCACCGTTCAGTACATGAAGATTTGTTCCTGATAAATCAATTCGCATTAATGAGTAGTGAATACGTTTTGTCAGTGTGTACACTGAGTTCGACCTGATGGGGTTTCTTGCTAATCCTAGGGTTTTCAAATTCCGTAGTTCAAGAAAATCAGACATATCAAGATATCTTAAATTGTTGCTTGCAAGATCAATGTAATGTATGTTGGGAAGCTGTATCTCTGATATATTAGAAATTTGGCAACCAGACAAAATAAGAAGAATCAAGTAGATATTGGTGTTGAAATCATCCAGTGACATCTCTGATCCTGTGGCGTCCACATATCGCAGCTGTGAGAAGAGATGAACAGGAAAGGTTTTTCTGCACAGGAAGGTGTGACCTTGACAGGTACAACCTTCAGGACAAGTCACGTCGCATAGTAATTCATCATCTCGTTGTGGACACTGGCCCCAGCCGTCACACAGATGATCTCCATGGAGACAAATGGAAGCCGTGTGACACTGAAACAATCCAGGACATTGGACTTTATCACAGTCCTGTTCATCCTCTCCATGAACACAATCAGAGAATCCATTGCAGCGAGTGTAGACAGGAAGACAATACAGCCACTCAGATGTACAACGATAATGAGTGTCAGGACAAGGTTCTTCAGTGTCCATCACCTGTTGTGTAAAGTAGCCAGTACCGTCCAAGTTAATGTGAAATCGCTGTGTCATCTTCACTTCTCTGAACTGAAAGCAGTATGAACAAGAAATCCGATTATGTTGCTGGCAGCATACCTCATCAGAATCGTCCACACAATCAGAATGTTCATTGCAACGTTGACTGTGTGATGCACACTGACCATTAGAACATCCGAAGCCTTGACAGGAAGGGTGCCGACAAAATGACTCATCACTATTGTCTGGACAGTCCTGCCTGAAGTCACACACTAAAGTGTAATGAACTGATGTGACATCATCATTACAACTGAACATGCTATGTGCACGTTGAACATTTCTCTCAGCAGATGACGACATGTCCTGCTCAGCGCTTGCATTCAGGAACACAGGACCTTCAGGACGATCGGGGTTTCCACAGCAACTGTTGAGGTCACAATACATAAATGTGTGGATGATGTGACCACGTGAACACACCTTTAACCTCTGGTCACTTTGTGTGAGACTAGACTGGATGGACTGTGGTTCAGTTTGGACTGTTTTAGAAGCAAACATGGTAAATGCTTGTGCTTTCACCTCACATAGTACTGAATATGTTTCCAGTGACTTGCTTAGTATTAGGCCTCTTGATGACCAACTCCCTTCTTTACTGGTCCTTGAAAAATGTTGCGGTGTATATTCAGCATATCTAAAGTGATTCATATTGTAGATCAGAGTTCTGTCAGACCACATAGGGAACTTACTGTACATAAAAGGAGTCAAATTCCAGCCTGAAGTATACCCCAAAAATACGCGGAAAATAAAATAGTGTATAAAATATTGCAGGGAGTCATCCAGTTCTTTTCCAGTTTTTATGAAGCCATTTGCTGGCCATGTTTCTGACATTCATACGACAAATGAAGACTATGTAATCTGAAGTGCGACACAATCAGTTTGAAGCATTTGTCCATTGAAGCCACCATCCCTGACATTCAGCACTGCTAAATGAACAGTGTTCTGTTTCATCTCGTTCATCTTCACACTCTGTCTTCAGATTACACTGTAGAAAATGATGAAACTTGGAGTAATTAATGACAGAGCAGTTGAACAACCCACTGGGCAGTTTATAAGGGTGTCTAGAGACAGAAAAGACAGAATAGATCATTTTGAGAAAGCGAAGATAGTCATACAGGTAAATGAATTGAATTCTGATATATGAGGCAAGAAGTAATGACGCTGGTGTGGAACGCTCAGTACATACTACAGCACTGTATTCCTGAGATGAATTAATATTACTGTACATCACTTGTATCTGATTTCTCTGAGAGCAAGTCTTAAAACGGTATGACTGCTGAATACTGATCATGATGAGACAATTTGAATGCAATGTCAGTTGTGTTCTGAAGGGTATATGATCTACCACTAATGGTAGGGTTACATATCCATAATGTTGCGTCCTACATTGTATGAATACATTATTAGACTTTATGGCTTGAATATTGATTGTAACTACTGGCTTTTTCTTGATCATTATCCACATTGAATTTGCTTTCGACTCAAAAAACATGGCTTGAAGACCGTAACGATGATATACCAGGCGTGTGTCACTTTTACCTAGCCGCGTTAACAGCAAATCAATGCTCCATACTTTCCAGTCACTGGAATGTCCGAATGCCAGCTGTTGAACGTGAGCACGCACATACATACCCTGTGTCACTTTCACTGCAGGTTACAGAACTCAGTGGAACCCCTACACAGCCCATGTACCACTCCCTGGTTTGCTGGAAACTGCTGTAGTGATTTAAAGTCACAGTCTGACACATTTCTCTGTAGAAATACTGTTCCTGTGCTGTTTTGATTCATGAAAAAATCTACACCAGGACAGCAGTCATGAATGTCAGTTGATACAGTTATCGTGCCTACGTTGTTATTGTGACTTGTGATAGAATCTGCTGAGGAAACAAGCCCAGCAATACATTAGACAAATCAGGCAAACCACAGGCTACCATAAACGTTTTCATTACAAAGAGTGTTTTTGTTCCTGTCCCATCTTCTGTGCACCACAGTGGCATTGCACCGATGCCGCTCATTACCGAACCCCCGTCCTCAGCAGAGCCCAGCCTGGCCTGCCGCAGTCCCAGCACCAGCAATCCACAAGGGAACAGTCAATGTCAAGTCATCAAGAGGCAACCCACCGGAGGAGACACTGCACTGCTGCCGAATCACTTCGGTGGTGTTCAGTGGTGCCTGTTCTGATCCAACTTACGCAGGACACCGCCTCTTCTTTCATTTTTTTTTTCACTTCAGCCCCCTATTGACGACAACAATTGATAAGTCGCGGAGCTGGCGTGAGTGAGCTCCGGAGGGCGCCACCACGTCCGCCCGACGACAGTCCCCATAAAGTTGCTCATACCGGTGACACCGACTGGATCAAACCAAGACCAAAGACGTGGAGAGAACATCGAAACTGAGGTCACCATGAAAGCAGGGCATGAAGGGACACAAGATTTTAGACCTTTTTATGCTGATCGATGAGTATGAGAATCATGAAGATGATGCCACGAATTTCCATTCTGGTCTGAGACTACATGGCAAGGCTGTACTCTATGCTTACTTTCATAATATATCCCGGCGTCAACCAGGCCTGACAGATATAAACAGCTGCAGTGCTGGTCAAGAAATTTGAACAAAACTCTAAGAGACACATCCATTAAGTGGATGAAACTCGACTGTGTGGTCCCAGTCTTCCCAACTGAGACCGTAGCAAACTCAACTCTGGGTAGGAGCCGGTAGGGGCAGAAAACTCCCACAAGGTTTCGATGCAAATCGAACCAACGACCTCCCAGCCGGGAGTCTGCGACGATAACCACTTCGTCACAGCGGCTGGTACACATAGATTATTTTTATATCTCTATCTATCTATCAATATATCTATCTATCTATCTATCTACATGTGCCTGGGCGTTTGCGTGCACTTGTGTGTCAACACGTCTCTCTCTCTCTCTCTCTGAACAGATATATATATATATATGTATGCTTATCTCTGCCTATTTCTTCAATCTAAGACATAAGAGCAAGCCTGGTTTATAATTGAATGAATATATATATATATATATAAATATATAATATATATATAAATATATATATATATATATATGTTGTATTAAAAACAAGTTAAAACCAAGCTTAAAACACCTACAAGCCTAGTGGGGTATTTTTTGCTCCCATAAGAAAACCTAACACAGAGTAACTTTTATTCAAGACTGGCACAGCCTTTTAAACTTGAATAAAGTGTTAGGTTTTCTTATGGGAGCAAAAAATACCCCACTTGTTTACTGTTTATCGTTTACTGTTCCCTGCCTCATTTCATTTCCGACCTACAAGCCTGTTTCGCGCTGTGCGGTCGTCAGGGTGTGATGGGCTTGCGCTGCCAGTGCTATATATATATATAGCTTGCTGTTGTTTTTTCCCCGTGCTACATGTGTTTCTCAGGTGTTTTTGATTTTATTCACTGATAAAAACTTCCATCTGTGTTTGCAATTGTTAACCATTTCTGTTCTAATATTTAAAGTTGCTAATTGTGGTTTACATAGTATAATGTATTTCTCTGTAAGGCATAGATTACATCTTTTTGAAATGTTATTGTATGGCGCTGCTCTTTTTAAGATTTTCCAAGATATGTTGTAGTCTGTGTTTTTATCTTTAAGTTTCCAAATGTATTTACTCAGTTCTGTTTAGTTTTTATATATTTCTTCGTTGAATGATTGTTTATGGTTTGCATATCTAGTTTTGAATTGGTTTTCAGCGATACCTGCATATGTTTCTTTTGCGTTCTCTGATGTTACAGTGGCTTGGTACACAATGTTGTTATAAAGGCATTTGTTGCTTAGGGGACATTGTTCTTTCTTGGTACAGTTACAAGATTTCCTTTCGTCACCCTCATTTTTCTCTGTGCTGCTTTTCATTTTATTTGCTGAATCAATGGCATTTTTAAGATTCGGCATACATGAATATGATAATTTGATGTTGTTTTTGTTGAATATTGTAAATAATGTATGGTCTTTTGGGAAAGATGATGTCAGGATTTTAAAGAATTCTTTCCCTACATTTGTTTGAACTCTTGCATCATATGGGGGATTGTACCATATGATATTCCATTTCCTGTTCTTTCTGCATCTTTTTGTGTCATTGTCTGGATCGTATCGTAGTTTGTAATTGTAGCCACTTTTATGTAACGCCTCTTGGTATTCAGCTGTAGCATTGTTGAATACTGTTTCGTTACATGGCAAATTGGATAGTCTTTTATTTATGCTTTTGGGTATTGTTTTCAGTATGGAGGGTGGGTGATTGCTTTTGATGTTTACATAAACAGGCGTATCATTTGGTTTCTTGTATGGTTTAAATGTATGTTGGTTGAGGTCTAACGTTATGTCTAAATAGTTCACTATCTTTTTGTTTGCTTCTATGGTAATTTTTAAGTTTTGGTTGCGGAAAATTTTACACAATTCTTTTTTCTTATTTTCAATATTCCTAGGGTTGTCATTCAGAGCGGCAATGCCGTCATCCCTGTACAGTCCAGTTTTCCAAGTTTGTTTTTAATATTGGATAACATGAATAGTCCGACAAGTTCGCAAGTTTCGGCACCATCATATGATCCCATTGTAACATCAAAAGTTGAATTCCTGCTTGTGTTCTTAATCCAGGTTTCATTTTTACTGTGCAGTAAAGTTTTCTTTGTATGGAGAATGATTTCCATTTCTGACCCTGATATTTCTGTGTACTTGTTGGCAAATTTTATAGCTTTAGTTAGTAGCTTTTCATCTATAGATGGATAGAAATCTACTATGTCAAATGTTATAAAAACTGTATTTTCTTGTTTTTTGAGTTTTTTGAACCATTGTATGACTTCATATGTGTTTTTCCAGAGACTGAGTTCAGTGTTTTCTTTTATGTTTTTTATGGTTTTCTCTAAGATTTGTTTTACTAATTTTCCCTAGTTGAGATTTGGAAGGGTTTATCAATTTACATGTTGGGTTATTCAAGAAACTGGGTTTGTGGTCTTTAAGTATAATAAAGGCTTCTCTAACTGCTGTGGTCTTTACTCTGTCACTTAGGTCCATTTGGTGTACAAGTTCCTTTTCTTTCTTTCTGAGTGATCATATGTAGCCTTATCAGCCTTTCTGTAATTTTTTTTGGATATTTTTCTCAAGGAGTTTTGAGTACTCTTCAGTTCTATTTTGTAAAAGTTGTTGGTTTTATCCACCTTCACAAATATTTGTTTATCATTTTGAATTTGTTTAATTTCCTTTTCTAACGCTGATTGGAATTTATTATTAGATTTTTTAAAATTCTATGTTAGCTAACATTCTTCTCATTTTTTCTTCAAATGTTTTCATTTCTTCAATGGCTGGTGGTACTCGCCATGATTTGAAGTCATATGTGTTTTTATCCTTTTTTTTTAGCGTTGGGGTTTAAAAAGAAAAATGCTTTCCATCTCATATTTTTGATGAATTTTTCCGTCTGTCCTATCATTTTCCTCATGTAGCACTGGGGTTTAGCGAACAGAATGTTTTTGATGGATTGTTTGAAGTTGATTTTTTCCATTTTAAAATCTGCTGATTCAAAGTGCTCAACGTATGGAGCAGTTAAGAGAATAGTACTGAGGATCAGCGTTATTTAAAAAATAGTGCTCAACCACAGTGGAAGCGACATTTGTTGTATGAAAAACAAGTTAAAACCAAGCTTAAAACACCTACAAGCCTGTTTGGCACTGTGCGGTTGTCAGGGTGTGATGGGCTTGTGCTGCCAGTGCTATATATATATATATATATATATATATATATATATATATATATCGCTTGCTGTTGTTTTCTTCCCCGTGCTACATGTGTTTCTCAGGTGTTTTTGATTTTATTCACTGATAAAAACTTCCATTTGTGTCTGCAATTGTTAACCATTTCTGTTCTAATATTTAAAGTTGCTAATTGTGGTTTACATAGTATAATGTATTTCTCTGTAAGGCATAGATTACATCTTTTTGAAATGTTATTGTATGGCGCTGCTCTTTTTAAGATTTTCCAAGATATGTTGTAGTCTGTGTTTTTATCTTTAAGTTTCCAAATGTATTTACTCAGTTCTGTTTAGTTTTTATATCTTTCTTCGTTGAATGATTGTTTATGGTTTGCATATCTAGTTTTGAATTGGTTTTCAGCGATACCTGCATATGTTTCTTTTGCGTTCTCTGATGTTACAGTGGCTTGGTACACAATGTTGTTATAAAGGCATTTGTTGCTTAGGGGACATTGTTCTTTTTTGGTACAGTTACAAGATTTCCTTTCGTCACCCTCATTTTTCTCTGTGCTGCTTTCCATTTTATTTGCTGAATCAATGGCATTTTTAAGATTCGGCATACATGAATATGATAATTTGATGTTGTTTTTGTTGAATATTGTAAATAATGTATGGTCTTTTGGGAAAGATGATGTCAGGATTTTAAAGAATTCTTTCCCTACATTTGTTTGAACTCTTGCATCATATGGGGGATTGTACCATATGATATTCCATTTCCTGTTCTTTCTGCATCTTTTTGTGTCATTGTCTGGATCGTATCGTAGTTTGTAATTGTAGCCACTTTTATGTAACGCCTCTTGGTATTCAGCTGTAGCATTGTTGAATACTGTTTCGTTACATGGCAAATTGGATAGTCTTTTATTTATGCTTTTGGGTATTGTTTTCAGTATGGAGGGTGGGTGATTGCTTTTGATGTTTACATAAACAGGCGTATCATTTGGTTTCTTGTATGGTTTAAATGTATGTTGGTTGAGGTCTAACGTTATGTCTAAATAGTTCACTATCTTTTTGTTTGCTTCTATGGTAATTTTTAAGTTTTGGTTGCGGAAAATTTTACACAATTCTTTTTTCTTATTTTCAATATTCCTAGGGTTGTCATTCAGAGCGGCAATGCCGTCATCCCTGTACAGTCCAGTTTTCCAAGTTTGTTTTTAATATTGGATAACATGAATAGTCCGACAAGTTCGCAAGTTTCGGCACCATCATATGATCCCATTGTAACATCAAAAGTTGAATTCCTGCTTGTGTTCTTAATCCAGGTTTCATTTTTACTGTGCAGTAAAGTTTTCTTTGTATGGAGAATGATTTCCATTTCTGACCCTGATATTTCTGTGTACTTGTTGGCAAATTTTATAGCTTTAGTTAGTAGCTTTTCATCTATAGATGGATAGAAATCTACTATGTCAAATGTTATAAAAACTGTATTTTCTTGTTTTTTGAGTTTTTTGAACCATTGTATGACTTCATATGTGTTTTTCCAGAGACTGAGTTCAGTGTTTTCTTTTATGTTTTTTATGGTTTTCTCTAAGATTTGTTTTACTAATTTTCCCTAGTTGAGATTTGGAAGGGTTTATCAATTTACATGTTGGGTTATTCAAGAAACTGGGTTTGTGGTCTTTAAGTATAATAAAGGCTTCTCTAACTGCTGTGGTCTTTACTCTGTCACTTAGGTCCATTTGGTGTACAAGTTCCTTTTCTTTCTTTCTGAGTGATCATATGTAGCCTTATCAGCCTTTCTGTAATTTTTTTTGGATATTTTTCTCAAGGAGTTTTGAGTACTCTTCAGTTCTATTTTGTAAAAGTTGTTGGTTTTATCCACCTTCACAAATATTTGTTTATCATTTTGAATTTGTTTAATTTCCTTTTCTAACGCTGATTGGAATTTATTATTAGATTTTTTAAAATTCTATGTTAGCTAACATTCTTCTCATTTTTTCTTCAAATGTTTTCATTTCTTCAATGGCTGGTGGTACTCGCCATGATTTGAAGTCATATGTGTTTTTATCCTTTTTTTTAGCGTTGGGGTTTAAAAAGAAAAATGCTTTCCATCTCATATTTTTGATGAATTTTCCCGTCTGTCCTATCATTTTCCTCATGTAGCACTGGGGTTTAGCGAACAGAATGTTTTTGATGGATTGTTTGAAGTTGATTTTTTCCATTTTAAAATCTGCTGATTCAAAGTGCTCAACGTATGGAGCAGTTAAGAGAATAGTACTGAGGATCAGCGTTATTTAAAAAATAGTGCTCAACCACAGTGGAAGCGACATTTGTTGTATGAAAAACAAGTTAAAACCAAGCTTAAAACACCTACAAGCCTGTTTGGCACTGTGCGGTTGTCAGGGTGTGATGGGCTTGTGCTGCCAGTGCTATATATATATATATATATATATATATATATATATATATATATATATATCGCTTGCTGTTGTTTTCTTCCCCGTGCTACATGTGTTTCTCAGGTGTTTTTGATTTTATTCACTGATAAAAACTTCCATTTGTGTCTGCAATTGTTAACCATTTCTGTTCTAATATTTAAAGTTGCTAATTGTGGTTTACATAGTATAATGTATTTCTCTGTAAGGCATAGATTACATCTTTTTGAAATGTTATTGTATGGCGCTGCTCTTTTTAAGATTTTCCAAGATATGTTGTAGTCTGTGTTTTTATCTTTAAGTTTCCAAATGTATTTACTCAGTTCTGTTTAGTTTTTATATATTTCTTCGTTGAATGATTGTTTATGGTTTGCATATCTAGTTTTGAATTGGTTTTCAGCGATACCTGCATATGTTTCTTTTGCGTTCTCTGATGTTACAGTGGCTTGGTACACAATGTTGTTATAAAGGCATTTGTTGCTTAGGGGACATTGTTCTTTTTTGGTACAGTTACAAGATTTCCTTTCGTCACCCTCATTTTTCTCTGTGCTGCTTTTCATTTTATTTGCTGAATCAATGGCATTTTTAAGATTCGGCATACATGAATATGATAATTTGATGTTGTTTTTGTTGAATATTGTAAATAATGTATGGTCTTTTGGGAAAGATGATGTCAGGATTTTAAAGAATTCTTTCCCTACATTTGTTTGAACTCTTGCATCATATGGGGGATTGTACCATATGATATTCCATTTCCTGTTCTTTCTGCATCTTTTTGTGTCATTGTCTGGATCGTATCGTAGTTTGTAATTGTAGCCACTTTTATGTAACGCCTCTTGGTATTCAGCTGTAGCATTGTTGAATACTGTTTCGTTACATGGCAAATTGGATAGTCTTTTATTTATGCTTTTGGGTATTGTTTTCAGTATGGAGGTGGGTGATTGCTTTTGATGTTTACATAAACAGGCGTATCATTTGGTTTCTTGTATGGTTTAAATGTATGTTGGTTGAGGTCTAACGTTATGTCTAAATAGTTCACTATCTTTTTGTTTGCTTCTATGGTAATTTTTAAGTTTTGGTTGCGGAAAATTTTACACAATTCTTTTTTCTTATTTTCAATATTCCTAGGGTTGTCATTCAGAGCGGCAATGCCGTCATCCCTGTACAGTCCAGTTTTCCAAGTTTGTTTTTAATATTGGATAACATGAATAGTCCGACAAGTTCGCAAGTTTCGGCACCATCATATGATCCCATTGTAACATCAAAAGTTGAATTCCTGCTTGTGTTCTTAATCCAGGTTTCATTTTTACTGTGCAGTAAAGTTTTCTTTGTATGGAGAATGATTTCCATTTCTGACCCTGATATTTCTGTGTACTTGTTGGCAAATTTTATAGCTTTAGTTAGTAGCTTTTCATCTATAGATGGATAGAAATCTACTATGTCAAATGTTATAAAAACTGTATTTTCTTGTTTTTTGAGTTTTTTGAACCATTGTATGACTTCATATGTGTTTTTCCAGAGACTGAGTTCAGTGTTTTCTTTTATGTTTTTTATGGTTTTCTCTAAGATTTGTTTTACTAATTTTCCCTAGTTGAGATTTGGAAGGGTTTATCAATTTACATGTTGGGTTATTCAAGAAACTGGGTTTGTGGTCTTTAAGTATAATAAAGGCTTCTCTAACTGCTGTGGTCTTTACTCTGTCACTTAGGTCCATTTGGTGTACAAGTTCCTTTTCTTTCTTTCTGAGTGATCATATGTAGCCTTATCAGCCTTTCTGTAATTTTTTTTGGATATTTTTCTCAAGGAGTTTTGAGTACTCTTCAGTTCTATTTTGTAAAAGTTGTTGGTTTTATCCACCTTCACAAATATTTGTTTATCATTTTGAATTTGTTTAATTTCCTTTTCTAACGCTGATTGGAATTTATTATTAGATTTTTTAAAATTCTATGTTAGCTAACATTCTTCTCATTTTTTCTTCAAATGTTTTCATTTCTTCAATGGCTGGTGGTACTCGCCATGATTTGAAGTCATATGTGTTTTTATCCTTTTTTTTAGCGTTGGGGTTTAAAAAGAAAAATGCTTTCCATCTCATATTTTTGATGAATTTTCCCGTCTGTCCTATCATTTTCCTCATGTAGCACTGGGGTTTAGCGAACAGAATGTTTTTGATGGATTGTTTGAAGTTGATTTTTTCCATTTTAAAATCTGCTGATTCAAAGTGCTCAACGTATGGAGCAGTTAAGAGAATAGTACTGAGGATCAGCGTTATTTAAAAAATAGTGCTCAACCACAGTGGAAGCGACATTTGTTGTATGAAAAACAAGTTAAAACCAAGCTTAAAACACCTACAAGCCTGTTTGGCACTGTGCGGTTGTCAGGGTGTGATGGGCTTGTGCTGCCAGTGCTATATATATATATATATATATATATTATATTGCTTGCTGTTGTTTTCTTCCCCGTGCTACATGTGTTTCTCAGGTGTTTTTGATTTTATTCACTGATAAAAACTTCCATTTGTGTCTGCAATTGTTAACCATTTCTGTTCTAATATTTAAAGTTGCTAATTGTGGTTTACATAGTATAATGTATTTCTCTGTAAGGCATAGATTACATCT
>JAMYXO010001427.1:0-5000 GCA_033310375.1 Conus canariensis
TAATGAAATTTACCAGAGGGGAATTTTTTTGCAGCCTGAATCACAGTTCACAAAAAGGAAAGTGAAAGAAGCAATAGAAATCAGGGAGAGAAAACCAAGTTTGAACAGCGACTGTGGCTATGACCTGCCCCCCATTTACAAGTGTGTGCTGAACACCAATCACTCCACAGAGATGACAAACTCAGAGGACACCAACAACCCACCACAACTACCAGTCAGTCGGGGCTGATGAAGACCAGCAGTAGCTGGCCGAAAATTTCCCCAGGCAAATTTTAAATTAGACTCTGAGTCAGAACACACAGAAACATGAATCGAATTGTATGGTTATTTGTGGAGAAAAGAGCATGTTAAAAACAAAAATTCATTTTTGCAGTATTTACACACTTCCACACTCACATTTTTCTATCTGAAAAAAAAAAAATCATGCAACTGAGTGAGGATAGATCTGTTTGCTGTGATTATTATTATTATTGCTATGATGCTGCTGATGCTGATGATGATGATGACGACGAGTATAATTATCAATGTTAGTATTATCATAACCTTTTATCATTAGTATTAATTAATTAATTCAGTTAATTCAAATTGACGTTGGCCCGGAAATGCCTGTGTACAGTTACAGACTTAGGTATAATGCACATACCAATGTGTACTTTCCTAGGCACAAATTCACATGTACATGTGTTACCTGCGTGCATGTGCATGCACATGTGAGCTTTGTGCAAATGTGGATGTGGAGGGACTGGAGAAGAGCGTTGGCGTTGATGGAGTAGGAGAGAAAGGGGAAGTACACCGAAACCGCGTGCGCACGCATGCATATACACACATGCATGTAAGTGTGTGGCATGTTACAAGATCAACCTCTGCGTTACAATGTCAATGCTGCTGTGATTTGTATTCAACTGTTTCAACTGCCATGCTAATTGTTGGATGTAATCGTTTCTACAGGGTTCACTTCGACTATGAAGATCTAAAAGAATAAATTTAAACGTGATACTGCGTGCATCCGTGCGCACGCGTTCACACATATAGGCTATACACGAACACACACACACACACACACACACACACACACACAACACACACACACACACACGCACGCACGCACGCCCCGCACGCACGCACGCACGCACGCACAAGTATTTTGCAGAGAAATATGATTCATCTTTCAAAGGACTGTTTTGAGGACTTACTTTAAGCAATTTTCCAATCATGTTCATTGTTTAATGTGGCCTTTTACTTGGGAGCCTATTTGTGGCTTTGCAGTCTAGAATATGATGTATTAGACACACACACACACACACACACACACACCGCGCGCGCGCGCGCGCGCGCCACGCGGCGCGCGCGCGCGTGCAGAGAGAAGAGAGAGAGAGAAGAGAGAGAGAAACACTTTTGAGTACAGCGTTCACTGAAACGCTGGACGTATTGCGACAGTTGAACCCAGATTATTTTTGAAAGCTCAGTTGGGCGGGATGGGTAGGGAGAAAGAGGGAGACCCATGTGCCACCCACAGGTGGAGATGTAAACGCGCTTCTTTGAAACGAAGCGCGATACGCTCGGGAAATATCGCTACACAATAGAGACGCTTTTCTTTCCTTGTCCTTTTATTTATTTATGTTATTATAGAACGAGACTGGGGTTCGGCCCTACACAAATCTGTCTTTCGCACACTCGGACGTAGGCCTAAGTATGCGCCTGGTTTGTTATTTCTATTCTGTTTAAAGATATGCAGTACAATAATACTTTCTCTCTCTCTCTCTCTCTCTCTCTCTCTCTCTCCTCCTCTCTCCTCCTCCTCTCTCTCTCTCTCTCTCCCCTCCTGCCCCATCCCCTCCCCCCAGCCCCCCTCACCCCCCCCCACCCGCTGTTCCACACCTGCCGTCTTTTTTCCACCGCCCCCGCTTTCCTTATACCCCCCCCCCCCCCCCATCTCCTCCGTGTCTCTCCCACAGTCTTTTTTGTTTGCCCATCTTCTGTCGCTGCTCTCTGGGTGGAGGCACTGGGCTTTGTTTTTGCTTCCTTTGTACACCATGAACGGATGAAGCAGGGAGATTCGTCCTCTGTCTTTATGATGTAAAAGCCTTTCAATGAAACTCATGTACAGTTAATTACACGATCGTCGTAAGAATACTAATAATTTTATGTAAACATAGCATTTGTTTTTTTTCCACGTATATTAATGAGTGTAAACTGTGTTGGTTTCGCGTGCTCAGCGGCCAACCGAATGCATCCACCATTTTAAAAATCTCAAGTCTTGTTTTACTATATTTTCGTTGTGCAAACTCACGAATCTTACGAACAATACTGATAAACAGAGCATCTTTGAACATTAAACAACGAAAGCAGGGACGATTGGCAGCAGACCAAAGTTTTAAACCAGCGACGGGTATCGTAACCATATCTTCGCTCAGCTGCCATGACATCGTCTGCTGGAGTTTCCCTCCTTGCGCAGTCGTTCGTCTCCTTCCATTTCCGGCCAGTGTAGGTTGTCCACTGTGTCTGTCCAAACACCAGGCAGTGTAGGTTGTCCACTGTGTCTGTCCAAACACCAGGCAGTGTAGGTTGTCCACTGTGTCTGTCCAAACACCGGGGCAGTGTAGGTTGTCCACTGTGTCTGTCCAAACACCAGGCAGTGTAGGTTGTCCACTGTGTCCTGTCCAAACACCAGGCAGTGTAGGTTGTTCCACTGTGTCTGTCCAAAACACCAGGCAGGTAGGTTGTTCCACTGTGTCTGTCCAAACACCGGGCAGTGTAGGTTGTCCACTGTGTCTGTCCAAACACCGGGCAGTGTAGGTTGTCCACTGTGTCTGTCCAAACACCAGGCAGTGTAGGTTGTCCACTGTGTCTGTCCAAACACCAGGCAGTGTAGGTTGTCCACTGTGTCTGTCCAAACACCGGGCAGTGTAGGTTGTCCACTGTGTCTGTCCAAACACCGGGCAGTGTAGGTTGTCCACTGTGTCTGTCCAAACACCGGGCAGTGTAGGTTGTCCACTGTGTCTGTCCAAACACCGGGCAGTGTAGGTTGTCCACTGTGTCTGTCCAAACCCGGGCAGTGTAGGTTGTCCACTGTGTCTGTCCAAACACCGGGCAGTGTAGGTTGTCCACGTGTCTGTCCAAACACCGGGCAGTGTAGGTTGTCCACTGTGTCTGTCCAAACACCGGGCAGTGTAGGTTGTCCACTGTGTCTGTCCAAACACCGGGCAGTGTAGGTTGTCCCACTGTGTCTGTCCAAACACCGGGCAGTGTAGGTTGTCCACTGTGTCTGTCCAAACACCGGGCAGTGTAGGTTGTCCACTGTGTCTGTCCAAACACCGGGCAGTGTAGGTTGTCCACTGTGTCTGTCCAAACACCGGGCAGTGTAGGTTGTCCACTGTGTCTGTCCAAACACCGGGCAGTGTAGGTTGTCCACTGTGTCTGTCCAAACACGTGTTCACATGGTCTTTTTTCTCTGTAGTTTATGATATTGAAGTATTTCATGGAGTTAACAGCAAACGCGAGACACAAAGCTCAAACTTTCTCAATTCTTCCAAAGGTAATTAGCTCCACGCCACAACGAAGTGCTGTTGGAATAAGGGCGTAAATCATTTAAAAGTCACTCACAGTGAAGATGACGGCCGAGATAAGTGAATATAATTCAGTGGGGCTTTTCCTTGACTGAATCATCACGGGAAAGCAGCAAAGGGTGAATAAGAATCCTTTCCAATACACGAGCGGAAGCAAGCGCACGCACGCCCAGGCACTTTCGAGCGCCAGTGGCTAGCCAGTTTTAATCGTCGATGGAATTGGCATTCGTCTCAACAAGTAATAAAATAATGAATGAAAGTTTTGTCTCATTTATACACACAGGCGCGCGGACTAACCCGTCAGTGACTTCTTCGTTTTAGACTTTGACACGATTGGTAACCGTGTCGGTGCAAATCACAGTCGCCATTGATCCCGGTTCAGTTCAGTTCAGTTCAGTTCAGTGGTTTATTTAATGTCTTTTCATTGCCAGATGATATAAGACACTTTATCTAAAAAAAAAAAAATCAACTCCACACTTAACTTATCATCCACGTTAATACTTTCAAACCCACATCTGATATATTACATATTTACGTAAGTGTATTACCCTAGTGGTACACAAAATTGTTGATCTTTATTGAAAATTTTGCAACCCGTGACTGCAAAATAACCATGGCAATTTCAGCAACATATGAACCATATAAGACAATATTGACTTTATCAAAGTTATTCATCTCAATACCTTTCTCCTGATAGAGCGAGGTCAACACTGAGCATTGAAACAAAAGATGATGTACAAAATGTTTTCTCTGCAGACACACGTAATAAGCTTACCATGAGAATATTTAGTATTCCAAGTATTCAGCCTTAATTTATGGATTAATCCAACAATGTGCCTTGGACACGATGTTAAAGTAGTCATTTTTCGACTAGAACTCTGTTTATGCATAGATTTTCCCATAATTTGGATTAATTCACAAGAGGATAAATCTAAGGGATTGTTTATTAAACTTTCCGTGTTTCTGTTTGCTCCTTCTTTTGCAAGACTGTCTGCTATTTCAATCCACTTTATACCACAGTGAGATGGGACCCAACAAAAATCAATTCTTAAGCCTAGAGTTATGAAACAATGCAGTAGATGTTTTATTTCGAAAAGCAAATCTTTTCTGGCTTTGCAGTCCCAACGCACTAGTGATTGTAAAACAGATTTGGAATCAACACGAAGTAAAATTTGATAGAAAGCAATTGGTGTATCATATATGTAAGTCAAAGCCTTCAATATTGCATACAATTCTGAGGTATAGATTGAAAACCCCTTTCCTAAATGATATGATTTCCTGACATTTAAGGTTGGTAATCATAAGGCCACAACCATAGTCAGAGGATTCCATAACCGACCCATCTGTAAACACTTTAAAATGATTTGGATAGCTGTTTTCTAAATGTTCACGAGCTTCAGTTGTAAAAATATTTACATTATAACTTTTCTTTAA
>JAMYXO010001427.1:10000-30026 GCA_033310375.1 Conus canariensis
TTTAGTCCAATTGATCCTGTCTGAACTAAACTTGAAAAGTGTTGGCATTTCTGCATGAATGACCAAGGAACGACGCACAATGACGTTTGTCAGTCAGTTGATAAAAACAACCCGGGAATACTTTCCGTTTCAGCATGTAAAAGTGTATTATAAAGTTGTCGAATATTTTCAGCCATGAAGGGGCAACGAAGTGCTGACTGTGCACAACAATACTGATTATAGTTCTTTTTTCTGTCCTGTCTTCCTTTCTGGGCTAACACTCCCAGGCTCACCACTGATCAGTTTTTGCGTGTGAAGCTGTTCTTAATGCCACCAGTAAAGTAGCCACATTCCGTCTTCAGGCACAACGTGTAAACATGACTCCAGTGTGGATGTGCTGTTGGTCTGTCGTCTCCGAAAGGCCAAATGCGTGCAAGATTTTTTTACGCGTGAAGTTAAGAATGATAATGATAATATCAATAATAGTAGTAATAATGATAGTGATGATGATGATAACAATAATGATTATAATGATGATGATGATGATGATGATGATGATGATAAACAATAATAATGATAATAATAATTACTTACGGAACCTCATCCGAAGGACCTAGAGGGCATTAGAATCTGCTCGGAAGTTGAATCCCGAAGAGATGTTTTCCAGCCTGCCTGTTTGAACGAGAATCGAGCCCCTGCTCTTGTCACGTCACAAGAGTGTGACGCTTTAACTACCAGGCCAACATGGTGTGACGCTTTAACTACCAGGCCAACATGGTCCTTGGATTACGTTTGGTTTTTATAGCGCTATGGGCAAGGGACAGAGAAGGAGTGTTGCCTGAAGTGACCAACCGAAGTCTGACCTCAGGGCACACACACACACACACACACACACACACACACACACACACACACACACACACACACACACACACAT
Organism: Conus canariensis; assembly: GCA_033310375.1. Classification (NCBI taxonomy): domain Eukaryota; kingdom Metazoa; phylum Mollusca; class Gastropoda; order Neogastropoda; family Conidae; genus Conus; species Conus canariensis. The sequence goes on from JAMYXO010001427.1 coordinate 10,917, forward strand.
CTTGTTCGTCCTTCGATTTCGAAGATGACCATGACTTCAATCTCTGATGGAAGATAGCTGAGTGTGGGTCCGCAGGTGGCTTGTGAGGCCGATCTGGGCCCAGAAGGAACGCCCACATGTGGGACACATGTGGGTGGGTGCTAAAGTGGAGGTGGAGGTAGCTCTGGCCTTGCGCGCGGCTCGCTTTCTCTCAGCTTCTGCTGTGCGTCTCTTCTCTGATGTACATGCACCCTTTGTGATGCTGCTTCGCCAGGCTGGGCGGTCCAGGGCAAGCGACTCCCAGGTGTTGAGGTTGATGTCCAGGCCTTTGATGGACACTTTGAGGCAGTCCTTGAAACATTTCTTCTGCACCCCCCCCCCCCCTCCCCCACCACCACCACCCCCAGTTTTGCGCTTACCCTGGTTCAGTTCTCCGTACAGCAGTTGTTTCGGCAGTCGACTATCTGGCATTCTGACGATGTGGCCTGCCCATCTGGCTCGGGATTTCTGAAGGAGATTGTAGATGCTGGGGATGTTGGATCTTTCCAAGACCTCAGTGTCTGGGACTTTGTCCTGCCATTTGATGTGTAGGAGTCTGCGGCGATAGCTGAGGTGAAAATGGTTGAGCTGTTTGGCGTGTCTGCTGTAGACAGTCCAGGTCTCACTGGCATAGAGGAGAGTGGTTCACGGAGTCTCCCAAACAGAGCTGGCTTTGGCAATCCTGTTCCTGACCTCTGCGTCAATGTTCACAGCTCATGAGAGTGTGCCCCCCCCCCCCCCCCCCACACACACACACATACACACACGCTCGTGTCCTCACTTGCACATGCACAGACTAACACATACAAACAGGGAAACACGAGCATCCACATCCCAACATTCTCTCTCGCTCTCTTTCTCTCTCTCTCTCTCTCTCTCTCTCTCTCTCTCACACACACACACACACACACACACACACACACACACACACACACACACACACACACACACACACGCACACACACGCACACATACATTGCACGCCGTGCACAGATACGTATACTAAAAAAAAACAAAAAAAAACAAAAAAAAACCCGAGCAAGCAAGCAAGCACACAAACAAACAAAAACGTGCGCGCATAACTAAAAATACGAAACCTACTTACCCAGTTTCCCTTCTCACGTTGTTTCTCCTTCCGTTTGTCACGAAAACCTGTTCCTTCGTCAAGTTCACTCCCCTCGCCCCTCACACAAACACTCCCTTCTTCACAGGTGTTTGGCCGGAGGAAACACGCAGAGTTCAGTCCCTTTGTTTACCGGGTACACTTTAAACTGCGGTCACTTTGTTCACGAAGTGCTGGTTTAAATTAAAGCGTTCATCCTTCACAACACACTGTTTGCATTACTCAGTACCCCTCATCCCTTCTTCCCCCGGGGACACTTCATTTGAAACATTTTTCAAAAAAAAAAAAGAAAGAAAGAAAGAAAGAAAGAAAAAAAAAAAACAGCAGACTGTAGTTACTGCTGTCAAACAAGATTGCATTGGCGTGTGAGTATGATTTTCGACAGTAATCAGCGCAGCTCGTGAAACGTTGAACGATCAGAATAAAAACCCGCTGAGTTGTCTGGTGAAAGTTCCCTGAAAATGGGAGGTCAGATTGCCTGGGTGTAGTGTGGAATCCACCATGTCTGAAACTCACGGAGTACACAGGTGCCGAATGCCGCAGTGAGGTGCTCTCTCTCTCTCTCTCTCTCTCTCTCTCTCTCTCTCTCTGATATTTAATTTGTTTTCTCTCCTTTTGCCCCCAGGGCTGGGTGGAAAAAAGCATTTGTAGGCCTATTGCTTATCTCATTACCCTGGTACAATAAAATTTCTCTCTCTCTCTCTCTCTCTTCTCTCTCTCTCTCTCTCTCACAACACACACACACACACACACACACACACACACACACACAAACACACACACACACACACACACACACACACACACACACACACACACACACACACACACAAACACACACACACACACACAAACACACACACACACACACACACACACACACACACACACACACACACACACACACACACAGAGTCTCTGTTTCACTCTTCAACATTAAGGCAATTCTTTAACTCTCCAAAATGGAATGTGGTGTTCATTGAGTGTTAAGTTTGTATTTATAGAAAGAAAAAAAAAAAACCAGAAAAGAAAACGGAACACTTGAGGTGCAGGTAGGACCCAGAGAAGTGCTGGCCTCAACTGCCGCACAAAGCAGGCGTGAGCAATCGTGCACCACCCTTGGAAGCCTGCGCTGTATTCACGCACGCACAGGGTATTCCAAAAGATGGAGGCGGGGAAGAGGAGAGGGGGGAGGGGGGGGGAGCAGGAAGATAAGTAACATAACGCACCATCAAGTTAAAGCGAGTCGAACAAACATACGGAATCTGCAAAAGTGGAGGTATCTTCTGGAACATTAACGGTGGATGCTGGAAGAATCAGAGCGATCTAAACAGTTCTGAGCGGCTGGGACCCTGAAAGTTTGGCATCAGTCCCACACACTCAATCTGTCAGGGTAACTGCGTGTTAGTCTGTGACACCCAGATCTTTCTTCCCTCTGTCTGCGTGCGGCTAGAGCACCACGGCTTTTGGGCCTGACCGGCCCAGTGACAGACGCTCCAGGGTGTGGCGGGCTTTCTGGAGGTGTGGCGGGCTATCTGGAGGTACATCGCCACAACAAGACTAACAATCGGGAACATCCCTACTACTTTCCCAAATGAAGACATTTTGAATTTCATGCAAAAATTGCCAGACTTTAAAGCATCTTCCCGACTGCTCGACGAGAAGGTGAGAGACAAAAATGGACGTTTGACCCACTGGAAAACAGGGCGCAGGCTAATGTACATTGAAACTCCAAGTAAGCCCGTGCCCAAACAGTCAGGATGGGAACCTTCAACGTCTCTTTGTTCCACAAGGAACAAAAAAACAATGGAATGTTTAAATTGTCTGACCACTACCCACCACGCTAATGTCTGCACATCGGCAGTAAAATGCTAAGTGTGCTTTCAAGACGGACAAAAAATGGGGGACAGTCTTAATATGGGTCCCGAAACTGATACACGATAAAGACACCAGTAACTGGAAAGCAGTTTCCATGCTCCTTTTCTCTAGGCTTGGGAGCAACCTGGCCATATTTACATCACGGCTCAATCCAAAGGACTTAAACGGTTTTGCTAAACATAAAGGGGGTTTCTGGCACCAAGTTATTGTTTCTTGGCTGAAACTTGGCTGAACCTTCGATTAAAGAATACGAACACACAAGATATCTTCCTAAACTCACCGCTCTGGAATAATCAAAATATAACATACTAAAACAGATGCCTTTATAAGAAAAAATGGATAATGAAAAGTATAAGCAGAGTAAAGGACACACTGAATGATAATTTCGAACTCCTCACATTCCACCAACTGGACGAACTAACTGGAAGAGCCCCGGAACGCCTACTCGAATATAACGCAGTTAGAACAGCCGTCAAGCGTCTCCAAGATCAAAACAAATTTCATGCTCTCACCAATGACGAAGAAGAAGTGATGAGTATGACGATAAACGGCCAGCCCCTTAAAACCATGAAATGCAAAGACTTCTGTAAAGCACTCATGGAAAAAATCACAGCCATGTGCGGTCAACTTCTGGAGGCGAAAATTACACACAGAGCTCAGTGAACATGACTGGAACTCGGTATTTAAATGCACAACCTACACACGACTACGAGTTCTCCACTGGAAAATTCTGCACAACATGTAACCAGCAAACATATTACTAGCCACAATGGGACTAGCCGAATCAAAGAAATGTAATGTGTGGACCTGCAGTGACACAGACTTTATCGAACATTTCGTCTTTCACTGTGAAAAAGTCCAACCCATTTCGCATCTGGTGGAGACGGAAATCTATCTCAGAACAAACAGGAATATGAGAATCACAGAAGATGTCGCACTTCTAGGATTTCATAACAATACAGACCTGTTACGGCATACTTTGTCGCCCCTGCACACTTTGTCGTCGGCGACAAACTGTGCTGCATGCTTTGTCGCCGACGACAAAGTGTGCTGCACAGTTTGTCGTCCCAGCCATGACAAATATCGACAAGTTTGCACACTTTGTCGCCCTTGCACACTTTGTCGTCACTTTTCATATGTGACATTGCTGCACACTTTGTCGCCTCTCGAAAGAGGAAACTTCGGATCTGAAGTCATATCGTACATTACTGACTTGATTTTCTTGTACTCTCAGTTAAAACAACAACAACAACTAACAAAGAAACAAACAAACAGACAAAAAAAAAGAATACTTTACAATCGGAACGTAAAAATTTTCTCTCTCTCTCTCTCTCCTCTCTCTCTCTCTCTCTCTCTCTCTCTCTCATCTCTCTCTCTCTCTTGTTCATTATTATTATTTTTTGCATAAGTGTGTGGTGCGTTTGTTGCATTATATAGTTGTGTTCGTTGATTTATTTTTGTCTTTTCTTTTCTTTTTTCTTTTCTCTAGAGGGCCTAGAGTAAAGAAACTCTTACTTAACCAGTTACCCTCAATAAAGATTCGTGTTCGAAAAGATTCGTGTTCTCTCTCTTCTCTCTGCTCTCTCTCGTCTCCTCTCCATCTCTCTTCTCTCTCTCTCTCTCTGCTGTGTGTGATGTGTGTGTGTGTGTGTGTTGTGGTGTGTGTGTGTGTGTGTGAACAAAGTGTGTTCCACGCGCTTGCAACAAAAGGACTGGCCGATCTTCTGAAACTTGGGAGGTATATTTACTATGGGTCAGGTGATGCTCACGGATTATTCCCATTTCGCCCCTTCCCACTTCACCCCTTCCCATTTCGTCCCCAATCTATTCCCATTTTCGCCCCTTCCCACTTCACCCTTCCCATTTCGTCCCCAATCTATTCTCATTTCGCCCCTTCCTATTCCGCCCCTTTCCAATTCGTCCCTTTCTATTTCGCCCCCTTTCCATGTCGCCCTGTCCCATTCTGCCCCCTTTTGTTTCGCCCTTTATTCATATTTCGCCCCTTCCCAATCTGCCCCTTCCCTTCATCCAGTGCATCCCTTTCCTCCGCCCCTTCCTTCCCCCCCCCCCCTCCCAATTTGTCCCTTTCCCATTTCGCCCCTTCTCATTTCGCCTCTGTCCGTTAATTCCCATTTCTGAGAGAGAGAGAGAGAGAGAGAGAGAGAGAGAGAGAGAGAGAGAGAGAGAGAGAGAGAGAGAGAGAGAGAGAGAGTTTCAGTCAACTAGCACACAGAGAGTGTAATAATATAAAACACTTTCTCTTCTACATTATTCTCTTTTATATTTCATATCATACACGCAGTGTAATAATATGAAACATTTTCTCTTTTATATTATTCTCCGAATTTCGGAGAAAGTGTGGGGTTGGGAAAAAGTGTGGGACTGGGAGAAAGTGTGGGGTTGGGAGAAAGTGTGGGACTGGGAGAAAGTGTGGGGTTGGGAGAAAGTGTGGGACTGGGAGAAAGTGTGGGACTGGGAGAAAGTGTGGGGTTGGGAGAAAGTGTGGGACTGGGAGAAAGTGTGGGGTTGGGAGAAAGTGTGGGACTGGGAGAAAGTGTGGGGTTGGGAGAAAGTGTGGGGTTGGGAGAAAGTGTGGGACTGGGAGAAAGTGTGGGGTTGGGAGAAAGTGTGGGACTGGGAGAAAGTGTGGGGTTGGGAGAAAGTGTGGGACTGGGAGAAAGTGTGGGGTTGGGAGAAAGTGTGGGGTTGGGAGAAAGTGTGGGACTGGGAGAAAGTGTGGGACTGGGAGAAAGTGTGGGGTTGGGAGAAAGTGTGGGGTGTGGGGGTAGCCCCACACCATGACGATGACATGCAAGAAAATTAAATTTTCCTAATAAGCGCGGCGATCTTTGTCGGCATACGTTGTCGGGCGCTCTTTGTCGGCATACTTTGTCGGGCGATCTTTGTCGGCATACTTTGTCGGGCGATCTTTGTCGGCATACTTTGTCGGGCGATCTTTGTCGGCATATTTTGTCGGGCGATCTTTGTCGGCATACTTTGTCGGGATCTTTGTCGGCATACTTTGTCGGGCAGTTGGAAAGAATCGACCGGATATGTCCTCCTATAAAAGGTCTGAATTTTCACATTGGAGGGCAGGAGCTTCTGAACAACTGTTGATTTCGTCAGAGACCTGTTGCAGGTAAGAGTTTTCCAGACAGTTCGTTGACCTAAACCCACCCAGCACCCCGTATTAATCTATATGTCTACCTACCTAACTACCTACCTACCCACCCACCTACCTACCTATCTTTCTGTCTGTCTGTCTATCTATCAATCAGTCGGTCTATCTCCCTATCTCTCTCTCTATCAATCTATCTATCGATCTATCTATCTGTCTGTCTATCTGCCTATCTGTCTGTCTGTATGTCTGCCTATCTGCCTGCCTGCCTGCCTGTTTGTTTGTCTGTATGTCTATCTCTCTCTCTCTCTCTCTCTCTCTCTCTCTCTCTCTCTCTCTCTCTCTCTCTATCTGTCTGTCTGTCTTCCTGTCTACCTACCTGCTTGGCTGCCTACCGGCCTGCCTGTCTACATACCTACATATCTCTCTATCTGTCCGCCTGTCTATGCGTCTGTGTGTTTGTCTGTTCACCCTTCACTCTCGCGCTCCTACAATCCACAAATCTTAAGGACACCATGTTCACAGGGGAGAAATATCTCATTGGTTTCTCTGAGGAAACAATAGATCCCTCCACATATTATTATCATTATTATCATTACTAGTAGTAGTAGTAGTAATAGTAGTAGTAGTATGTGTGTGTTCCAGATCGAATGAGAAAATGGATCAAGCAAAGCAAGTCGACCAGGAAGACAGCTGCCCTAGCGCCGGAGGATACTTGCAATCCGTTTCCAAAGATAAGTATTTCACACTTCGACGTCTTCTGAAAGGAAAGTTCAAAGTTCCAAAGAAAAACCGCACTACTGTGGAAAAAAGTACTGTGAGGCAGTATCAAAGATGCAAACATGATTTTTCTTGTAGAAGGAAATGTACATTTCAGAGGAAAACCAGTTTTGATTGAAAGTGAGGCACCACAGACAGTAAAACATAGATTTGATGAAAATCTCGGATCTGGGTCTAGAACAGTCTGGAGGCAAGTCACAGAGAAATTTGCTGGTGTTTCGTACACAAAAGTACGAAAAGTTCTTGGTGTGTCAAAAAGATACCAAGAAAGAAATGCAAGGTTCACAAACACAGTCCCTCCCAAACCAGTCATGGCCACTGCAGTAAATGAACGCTGGCAGCTTGATTTAATTGACATGAGAAATGATCTGGTCCTTCACAACGGAAAATCGCAGCAGTACATTCTGTCAGTTCTGGACACATTCTCTCGTTTTCTGATCCGGAGACCACTTGTAAGCAAAAGTAGTAGGGCTGTAGCAAGAATGAAATTTTCTCAGGACATGGAGTTCCTACTTGTGTTCAGTTCGATCAGGGCACGGAATTCAAGGGGGAGACAGAACGACTGTTGCATTCCAAAAATGTCTGAACCATCAGGAGTAGTGCGTATCACCCACAGTCTGAAGGCAAATGTGAGCGATCACATCGGGAGATCCGAAAGAAAATTTCATTCATGACAGCTTGCAAAGGAGGATTCAACTGGGCAAAGAATTTGCACCTCATTCAAAAATCCATCAATGACACACCCAAAGATGTACTGGCCAAAAAATGCCCATCTGAGGTGTATTTCAGCAGATCAGAATCACTGATAAACAAAGTAAGAGAAGCCTCTGAAAAAGCAGCAAAGAAAAGCATCGCATCACATCGCCAATGTCCATCCCTGTACAGTCTTGGCGAAGAGGTTCTGATCCGGTACCCCCCAAAATCCACCAGTAGGATACGTGTTCCCTATCGAAGGTCTGTTTGTAGAGGCAGGGTCTCCGAGCGATCTTTGGCTCGAAATAAATACAAGATTCAATACCACAAACCAACCGGAGAAATGGTGAGTCAGTGGATATCAGTCACTGATATTACAGCACAACAGCGACAAAGGAACGAAGAAGGAAAAGAGATGCCAGGAAAAAAATGGAAACAGCGCTCAATACAGAAGAACACAGACAAAAGTATTCCATTCCCTTGAATCATTCTGACAGAATCCAAAACCTGGAGGCCATGAACATTGAAGTGATCCTAGATCCAACAGATAGTCCTGGTAACTGTCAATTTGAGGCTATTGGCCATCAGCTTTCCCTGTTTGGAGTCAACAGAACTGCAGAAGCTCTCCGAAGGGACGCTGTAAACCATATCATCGACAACATGGACACATACAGCCCATTCATTGACGGAAACGTTCATGATTATGTCATGGACATGAGACAAGACCACCTGACTTTGTCCGCGCTTTCAGCCGTCTACCATGTTCAAATATTGGTGGTATCAGGAAATGGCCCTGATTATTCTACTCTCATCACCCCAGACCAAGGACCATACCATCCTGGTATTTTCACTCTGACCCTGGGTTATTACCCTGAACATTACACCAGTATTGGTGTTCCCAGGGAAGTGCGACTTCCACTGATTTTGCAATGTATTGGTACTGACAACGACAACGGCACTGCGACTCCTACAGTCAATGCCAAAGTCCCTGGTAACAACGACAACGGCATTGCGACTCCTGCAGCCAATGCAAATGTCCCTGACAACAACGACAACGGCACTGCGACTCCTACAGTCAATGCCAATGTCCCTGACAACAATGACAACGGCATTGCGACTCCTACAGTCAATACCAATGTCCCTGACAACAACAACGGCACTGCGACTCCTACAGTCAATGACGATGTCCCTGACAACAACGACAACGGCACTCCGACTCCTACAGTCCCTTTCGATAGTCGCGAGTTTTTGCCTCAAGAAATCCAGGCTTTGATAATCCACCATGCAGTCCGAATGGATCCAAGCTTCAGATACACGCTGCAAAATGTGAACACATTTTTCAGGCTGACAGTTTCCAGAATCCCTTTACCCAGACTGCACACTGACTTCTCTGTTATCCCCAACGTTCCAAATCCCGTCAGTATTAGAAGACTGATACGTGCAGCAGGACGAGCAAGCGGTCTTGCCTTGGAAATCAGGCGGATTGTAAATAATAGACAGTGGTACAACACTTGGCTCTGGTTGAGGGAAGACGATTTCAGAAACTTTTATATCACTGGCATTTGGACAAATCAGAGGTACTGATCAGTTTCTGAAATCGTCTTCTCACAGCCACAGCAGAAGGTTGTACAAAAGTGCACATCACTGTTCTCTTCTCAATTGTCATTTTGAAAGACTGTTTCTTTTATGTATAATGTGAGCAAATCAAAGATTTGCAGTTCCTCACAAGTTTGCATTTAAAGACTGGCTGGTAGGAAAAGAAATGGGCCTTAATGTGTAATATGGCTACGATGTTGCGTTTGACATTTTCATTGTCGATGTGACGGTAATTATATTTTTGTTAAGTTTCGCTGTTACGGTTTGTACTCTGTAATTTGTTTTTGATAATTGTGCACAGTATACATCCAGCTGAATTTGACACTCGGATATTGTTCATGTGACAGCGTTTTATTATTTTTTGTTTGCTTGTTGAAAATCTGTGTGCCAAATTGTGTGCTCAGTAATATGTTAAATGTGTTCAACATTTAAAAGTGATTCATCTGGCAGTTCCGTGTTCACCGTTTTGAATGAGAATTTTGAATGAGTATAAATCGTATAAGTGACTTCATATTTCAAGGACTTTTCAAACTGTTTTTCGAACTTCGACCACAGACCTCTGTTCACATGGTATATACACACTCGTGTAAGACATACAGTGATAACACAACTACAAAAATTCATCACTCACAGGTGACTACTCTGATTGTGTAAATGGAGAATCAAAGACCTGGAAAAAAGCCAGAAAGTACACTTGCAGATTGCATGTATATGGTGTTACGTTTTAGAACACTTTGATTTTCGATTTGACGATGACAAGTTTCTTTTTAAAACAATTACATTGTTTTACATTGTGGTGTTGTTCATGTGACAACGGTTTGATTTTTGTAGAATATATGTGTGACAATGAGTAGTGTTTCATGGTCTTTTTTTTAATTTTTCATGTCACTCTCTTTATCATCATTACTTAATTTTGTCGAATTTTTGTTCATATTCTTTTTTTTTCTTTTTTTTAAGTTATCTACAGCTGAGTTGCTGGCTGAGTGTGTAAATTTAGAAAACGCTGAAAATTACAGTACTGAACTTGACAGTATTTTCATTCTAGTCGTGTCAAATCACATACTGGCACTGTGTGTTTGCCTGAAATTCAAAACAGTCGTATGTTGTAGATTGTGTAGTTCTACATTGTTGTTGGATTTGGTATAGGAGGTTCTGGTGTAACTAAACTTGAAAACAGTAAAAGTTCTTTGATTGCAAACGCGTTAACATTTCATCGTTTATTATAAAATGTGCATAACGCTGGATCTGACATGATTTTGAATGAGACAAATGCAAGAAATTTAAATGTAAACTATTTTTTATTGGGAAGAAAAACATTGTCTGCTGTAGCTGTTTAAAGCTTCACATTTGAATTATCTTTTTTGTTTTGTTTGTTTTTCCTTTTGTTACATTCCAGCTTTCTTTGAACAATGATTAGATGTTTAAATACGCCTGTGTTTCCCTGTTGATGACAAATTGAATAAAACGATCTGCAGAAAGAACGTTTCCATTGTTTTTTAACTTGTACCCTAGATTTTTCTTTCTTCTGTTTAATGTGTTTGAATGCAAAGTTCTTTTTATTGTCTAACCTATTATTATTTCTGTCTTTAAATCTCTATCCTAAAACGTAGTCAATTTTATGTTCCCAGACAAATAAACCCCATTTCGGGCGCCTGAGTTTACACTAGAAGCATTCAATTCAGTTAATGCCACACAAAGGCCTCATTTTTGTACTCCCAGTTTCATTAAATCTAGTTTTGTGGTATCTACACTCAACATGGACAAGTTGGATGTAGGAACTGCAGGAAGCCTGTCAAAGACAAAAAAGCCACGCTCAAATACTCTGGCGAAAAATAGTAACTTTTCTTTATCCCCAGCCCCGATACATATAATCATATATAATCTTTTTCACTCATACGCTTGCCAACGACAAACACTGCACACACGAAAACTCAGATTAATCACGAGATGTGTTTTTTATTTTTTATTTTGGGGGGGGGGGGGGGGGGGCTGTTGTAAATTGGTTAAAATAGGCACTTAATGAAAAAGAGGGGAACAGACCTATAACAAGGGAAATAATTATAACAAGATGCAAAGCATATGATTGTACTCCGAGTTTATCTTGAACAGCAATGTTTTCTAACTGTCACAAATATAGGCCCATATCCATATTTGTATCAAGAGCTCTTCCTTTGCCACAATCTCTCAAAAATCGCTTAAAACTCAGTCAAGTAGATTCTAAGATATTCAATAAAGGAGAGAGAAGAAATATTTACGGTCGTCACGGCGGAAGCCGGTGAAGACCGTTGAAAAATAAAATGTCAGCATCAGCCTTAACCATATTTAACATACCTACCATTTTTCAGAACGATCAGTTTTCTGTGAAAAGAGTGAAACATATTTTCCTGATATTTCAACAGTTTTTAACAGTTATTTAAAGAATTGTAACAATTATATCCCATTATCTGAAGGAAGGCCTTGATTTGACACAAATTCGTCCAAACCGCTTTACAATCGGTCAAGTAGCTTTTGAAAGAAGAAAAAACAGTTATTTGCCGTTATAACCATTATTAACGGTTATTCTGTGATAAATAAATGAACAAATAAGTAAATAAAATGAAAATGTCGTCATCGTCCCTGACCCACAGCAAACATATGTCCTGCATTTCAGAGAAGATCATCACAGTTGTTTCGTCTGTAGCGTGTGGAACATATTTTTTACACACACACACACACACACACACACACAAGCGTGCGCGCGCGCGCGCGCGCGCGTGCGTGCGCAACACACACACACACACACACACACACACACACACACACACACACACAAGCGCGCGCACACACAGAATTTTTCCATGTAGATTGTAAAGTGCTGTCTTATAACTGGAGATTACCAAAAAAAAAAAAAAAAAAAAAAAAAACAATTAGTCTAAGACCAGTGTACACGACTGACTTCAGATTTGAAGTTTTTTTTCTTTCGAGGGGCGACAAAGTGTGCAGCAATGTCACATATGAAAAGTGACGACAAAGTGTGCAAGGGCGACAAAGTGTGCAAACTTGTCGATATTTGTCATGGCTGGGACGACAAACTGTGCAGCACACTTTGTCGTCGGCGACAAAGCATGCAGCACAGTTTGTCGCCGACGACAAAGTGTGCAGGGGCGACAAAGTATGCCGTAACACAGCCCTCAGTCAAGAAGAAAATATAATAATGAATCACATGATCGTTATTGCCAAAATATGTGTCAGCAGGTACAGATATGGCAAAAGGTCAAATGTTAACGGCGAAAGGTCAAATATTAACGGCGAAAGGTCAAATATTAACGGCGAAAGGTCAAATATTAACGTTCTTTTTGAAAAGGAACTCCTGCTCAGGGATAAGCTAGTACACAATAGGATGCTGTGAGAGGGGGGGGGTGAGGGGGTTGGGGGAGGGAGAGGGAGAGAGAGAGAGAGAGAGAGAGAGAGAGAGAGAGAGGGAGATCATGCATGCTTACAATGTCCATGAAGCGCGTGAAACGGGGAATGATGAACATTAGGGGGGGAAAAAAAAAACAGGAAGAAATGCAAAATAAAGTAGTAACCAAGTGGAAAAGGGAAAGATGATGACAATTTGAACCAAAATTAGGGACATACACACAATCACACACATATACGCATACACAAGAAAGCACGCGCGAGCGCGCGACACCCACACACGAGCACACACACACACACACACACACACACACACCACACACACACACACACATACGCGCGCGCGCACGCACGCACGCACGCACACGCACGCACACACACACACACACATACACACACACACACACACACACACACACACACACACACACACACACACACACACACACACACACCGACGGATGACATCAGATGAAGTAAGAGGGAAGAAATGGAAGATGACAAATGAAGAGGATCGACGCAGACGCCCACAACAACAGAAGAAACAAGAAAGAAGAAGAAAGAGAGACGACAAAGAAGAGGGGGGGGGGGGGGGGAACTGCGGCAATCAGCCCGCACCAAGAGCAGCGTACACCTACAGGACTCCTCAGACCAGCGATGCCGGACACATCATCACACCAACAGCCAAATACATGAAGATAAACAGAAGAGCAACTCAAATATACAACAGCCCAACACCAACATCAACATTTCACACACACACACACACACACACACACACACAACACACACACACACCACACACACACACACACAACTTTTGCCTTTGTTCAAGGAATGAACTAGTGAAATGTCTGATTTCCCTTTAAAAAAAGAAAAGAACATTTGTCGTTATCTCCATTAACTTGATTGTTAAAAAAACATGACTTTTCCTATATGCATGAACTAGCTGTACATGGTCCCCGCCCCTCCTTCCTACGTCACACTGTCCCCCTCCTCCTGTCCCCTGTTCCTCCTCCTCACCCGTCATTCCCTTCTCTGAGCCCCCTCCCCCCCCCCCCCCTCCCTCACCTCCCGCTTGACTTGTCTGTTTTGCTTTTGTGTAATAAGACAGCCGTTGCTTTGCACCCTTTTTCTGTGTTTATGTTGCCCAGACTGGAATGCCTTGGTTTCTGATGTGACATTCTTCCACTTCGCGTAGGCTTGATTTGTTCCCTTTGGTTCTCAACAGTCCCACACATCTGCCTCTTCCCCTTCCGCTCACCATTGACACAAACGTCATTTTCTAAACTTCTCTCACAGTTTTTCAGAAAACGTCTCCCCTTTGTGCAGTCTCTGCAGAGCGTCCATGACGGAGAAGAAGATCTTGTCCTTGCCCAGCTTGTCCACGAAGCCTGCACGCTGCAGGGTGCCCAGGGACCCCTCAGGCACGTCCGCCAGCCACAGGTTGACGCCAGCCAGTGACAGCTGTGTCATGACCAGCGTCAGCACGTCCACACCGGCCACGTCAATGTAGGTCATGGCCGAGCAGTCTAGGACCACATTGTGTGTCACGTTATCTGCCTCTTCTTTATTGTTGCTGAGGTCTGCCGGACTGGCGGCTGGGTTCATGACCAGATGGTACAACTGGTTCTTGAAGCGCTCCTCGCTGGCAAAGTACAGGGCGGACTCGAACCTGCACACCCAGCCACTTAAACCATGGGTACGGAGATGTCTGCAGCATTGTGTGTTTCATAATACATATCTGCAAAGGAAAGTAAATAAAAGACTCATTTATTCCTTTTGTTTTATCATTTTTGTTTTTCAGGACAAGTTGGGTATACTAAGTGTAGATGTATAACATCACTATCAATAACAGAAAATACACTGACACATATTGGAGCGATGGTGATAAACTGGCAGATGCAGGAGCTGTCTTACTGGCAATAGTAATGCAATGCAGTCGCTCAATGAAGACCTTCAAACGTCTTGAAAAAATCGGGTCTGAAAAGGAGGGTGTGTTTGTTGGAAGGTTCATCTGCTGTGTTGCTCGCCCAGCAACACATGGCTGGCCTCACTGGTTCTCACCGATGAAGAGAAAGTTCATAGCAGTCGGTGAACAGCGTAACCCAACACTTGAATCATTGTTCATCAGTATAAGCCAGAGACGAAACGGAGAGAAACAACTGTGCCCCTGATTAAGCTTCTTTCCCATGATAATCCTCTTACTGGATGGTACTTGGTGGACTGTGTGTCACAGAAGAGCTTAACTCCAGCTATAACAATCAGTTAGACCAATAGACGGGAAACCTTCACTGCAACTGCAGCAAGGCTGAGTGGGTACCTCACACAAATGACTTTGTGAGTGTGCCGGTCCAGCAGCACGGCTGAGTGGGTACCTCACACAAATGACTTTGTGAGTGTGCCGGTCCAGAAAAGAGGCATTCGGGGAGTGTCCGATTGCACAGAGAATGCAGCGATGGTTCGAGAAGCAATGCATAGAGCTCAGGCAGAGAAAAGGAGTCCTGATGTGCGGTGGCTTGATCAGGCAAATGCACAGAGATCAGCCCCACGCAACCTGATTCAATTGTCAGTTGAGAACTATCATGCCCCTGAAACATTTGACGATTGCTGAAGAAGTACTTCTCTCCGTAGGTTTTCTTTAAAAAGGAATGCACACAGATTCATCAGTCTGGAAACTGGTGTACCACTGGGTTGCACAATTTTTCCAATTTGGTTTGAGCTGGCAATGGCGGTAATCTTGAAGGCAGCTACAAACAGTACAGATTCAGTAGACTTTGAAAATGAATAAAGGATGCCACAGCTACAAGTCTTCTCTTGTGTCAATACTCATTTCCACCAAGATATATAGAACATGTAAAATAGTGAAAAGGTTGTACGATAAAGTTCATCCAGGTGATGTTTTAAAACCAAAGAAGCATGGAGCCTCTCTCTGCGGAAAAGAATGGCACTGTAGCAAAGTAAACCATTCCAACGACGACAAACGAATCCGTAAAGAGTCTTGGAAGGTCGTATGATTCTTTAAAAGATACAAAAAGGGAAAAGGAAACAAGCAAATAGCAGAAGAAAGCAAACAGGAATAACCCAGACTGGCCTCCCTTCAAATGCAATTTCTTGCTTGTACTTCAAGCTGCTCTCAAATCTTCTCTGACCTGTGCTGACATATGTTATCAGACTAGCGCAGTGGTGTTGGTAGAGGCCCAAAGCCACACACATCCAAGGAAATGGCTTGATGTCCCACGTGGTGTCGCTGCCGTTGCATTCTGCTGTCACCATGGAGCGCTCTCCAAATCCGTCGTCGAGGAGTGCACAATGGGAAAAGCAAGATTATCAACCCAGCTTGAAGACTCAAGGGTCAGGCTGTGAGGACAATTCAGCCCAAGCTGAGGGCAGAAAATGAGAAGTTTGGAAGGCAGTGGACGTGGCAAAGGAAAAACGAGGACGTAACAGGAAACTCACAGACCAACTGGCAGGGACTGGAATCATGTGAAATCTACAGGTGGTCACAGGAAAAGACAACAAGAGACGTTGTGAAAAAGGAGATAAAGTCACAACAGAATTCAGAAGGCAGTCCAGTGAGGCAACAGGGACAATGGACTACACGGGGAAACGGACCACAAAGAAGCGTAAGCGAACTCAACCCTGTTATTCAGTTTCTAGCCAAATATGAAACTCCATAGCAGAATCTTCATCACATCTTCCTGATTGATCACCATTTGAAAAAGAATGAAATTCTGTAACCCTTCATGCCCTGCTGTCGTGATGACACCAGTTTTGTTTTCCTATTCACGTCTATGCCTTGGTAAAATTCGTGTGAAATTCGTCGGTATCTGCAAGTTCTTGGGAACTGTTGTAGGATGGTTACGATGGCACTTTCCAGACAGGAACTTGGAATTTCATACATGCTGGCTCAACGACAAAGCGAAGAGTCCAGTTCTTAGGGAAACTATTGTGATTATTCCAGTCTGGATATACATGTTTTGGGCCCACCGAGACCGGAAAACAAATACAGCCATCAGTTCTCTCTCTCTCTCTCTCTCTCTCTCTCTCTCTCTCTCTCTCTCTCTCTCTCTCTCTCTTCTACTTCATGGTGCACTGAGAAGCAAACTAACCTGAAGATCTTCACCCCAGGAACAGAACTGATCCCCTTCCGGCCCAGTGTCCACACCAGATCCTCAGTGGTCGCCCTGCCCAGTAACGTCCCTTTGGCCAACTGACTAATCACCAGCACTGTTATCATGGAGAAGACCACGCCCACCAGCAGACCAATGTCAAGGTCACCAAAGACACCGAAGACAGCCGTCATGATCCAAATGAAGAAGTCCGCTTTGTTGACGTTCCACAAGGACTTTAAGTTGCGGATCTGAAATATATTTGGTGCAAAAAGTTAGACGTGTCACAGGTTTTGAGACTGGCGATAGTTATTTCATGGAGCATTTGAATTGCATAATTTCGCAACTTTGGCCTGACATTCATAGAACAAGAGAGGCTGTCAGTCGGACGATTTGATACCAAACAAAAGCATCCTTCTTCCACTCCAAGGTGGAGATAGACACAACATTACCATAACTCTTTAGCATAAGGTGTGATGGTTAGGACTTGGATGAATGGTTCTTGTCCTGGGCAAACCGAAAAAAAAGCTTTGTTTTCAGTTCATAAGGGTTTGATGGTTTTATATTCAAATTATGTACGACTGGGCATTTTTTTGTGTGTGTGAAAAAGGTGTTTGTATGTAAACAGTGTAAAACGTTTAGTTGTAATTTAAAGGGGGAGCACTCTTCTGTATGTTCGATCGGCTGTTTTGTTAACGTAACGTGAGCGAGAGTCGGACACACACACAAGGACAGACAGACAGAGGTGACAGATAAAGGTGACAGATGCAGACACAAAGACAGAAGTGACAGACAGAAGTGACAGACTGAGACGACAGACAGACTGAGATGACAGACAGGTAGACAGAAAGAGGTGACATACATACATACAGACAGACAAGAGGTGACAGACAGACAGAGGGGACAGACAGACGGAGATAACAGACAGATGGAGAGGACAGACAGACGTGACAGATAGACAGGTGACAGAGGTGGCAGACAGACTGAGGTAACAGACAGACAAATGTGGCAGATGGAGATAACAGATGGAGGTGACAGACAATAGAGGTAACATACAGACAGAGGTACCAGACAGACAGAGGTAACAGACAGTGGTGAGACAACAGAGGTAACAGACAGACAGAGGTGGCAGATGGAGGTAACAGACAGACACAGACAGAGGTAACAGACAGTGGCAAGACAACAGAGGTAACAGACAGACAGAGGTAACAGACAGTGGTGAGACAACAGAGGTAACAGACAGACAGAGGTGGCAGATGGAGGTAACAGACAGACAGAGGTAACAGACAGACAGGTGACAGACAACAGAGGTAACAGACAGAGAGACAGGAGACAGAGGTGACAGACCGACTGGTGACAGACATACAGAGGTTTCAGACGGACAAATGTGACAATCAGAGGTAACAGACTGATGTAACAGACCGACAGAGGTGACAGTCAGGCAGACAGAGGTGACAGATGGACAGGCAGAAAAGACAGACAGCTGGACAGACAGACAGGGGTGACAGACAGACAGAGACAAAGGTGACAGATGGACTGAGTTGACAGACATGAAGACAAGTGACAGACAGGTGGCCAGACAGTCAAAGGTGACAGACAGAGGTGACAGACATAGAGAGGTGACAGACAGATTGAGGTGACAGACATAAAGAGGAGACAGAGAGATTGAGGTGACAGACAGAAAGAGGTGACAGAGAGATTGAGGTGACAGACAGAAAGAGGTGACAGAGAGATTGAGGTGACAGACAGAAAGAGGTGACAGACAGATTGAGGTGACAGACATAAAGAGGTGACAGAGAGATGAGGTGACAGACAGAAAGAGGTGCACAGAGAGATTGAGGTGACAGACAGAAAGACAGATGGGTACACAGACAGAGGTCACCTGCAGCAGGAGGTCCTTCATGGCCACAATGATCATGGCGGCCAACATGGCGATGGGCAGAGACACGAACAGCTGACCCGCCACCAGCAGCACCACCAGCAGGAACACTGCTGACGTCACGCCGTTGAAGGTGCCTCTTGGCCCCCAGGAACTGAGCATCATGGTGCGAGGGGGAGCGGTGCAGGAGGGGAAGTTCTGGAAGAAACCTCCCACCAGTAAGCAAGTCCGTAAGCTACCAGTTCTTGGTTGTCGTCGATGGCGATGTTGTGGACTTCGCCGTCAGTTTGCCAAGGAGATAGTCAGGGTGAAGATAAGGATGGCGGTGACGAAGGCATCACGGCCACCCGAGACAAACTGTCCATAGTCACGCAGGGTAGGAGCCGGTAGGGGCCCGTGGGCACATCACCGACAATACCAATCCCAAACTTGTCATGGAGTTCGGCAAAATGGGAGATGATTGTAGAGACGATGACGACGATGAGTTCAATGGGGACCGGAATCTTCATCTTTT